>CM051267.1:10450552-10608052 GCA_027921565.1 Artemia sinica | reverse complement strand
CGAGTTGGCAACCCTGCTTGTATCACGCTAAGCTGAAAGAAACTAACGAAAAAAAAACCGGTTCTATAATGAACGGTAAGGGCTATACCGTAGGTAAACGGTTGTGCAATCGCTTACGCAATTAGGTCACCTGACCTTGCATCGTAAATTAGGATTAATGGGCGCTCGAAGTAAATGTTATAAGAGGGTGCAAGATTGTTAGCTCAGTTCAGTTCAATTTCGGACTTGGATAAGAGAAGAGCGATTTTCAACATGAAGAGGAAACGCAAAATATTATCTGGCGCTCAAATGGGACACAACTGAACTAATTAAAATACGGCGCGCAAATGGGAATTTCCCATTTGCGCGCCATGGCGCTCAAATGGGAAAGCGCTCAAATGGGATACACCCATAAGAAATCCGACTGAAAAAAAAACAATCTTCATTTTGTTTATGTGAAATGCATATTCTGCAATATATGCATATTCTAATTTATGAATCGAGGGTTAATAAAGTATAGTATTACTGTGTGCTTCATTCTGAGAAATATTTTCAGACCAATATAGTAATTGGGTACTGCGGGATAACAGCTGTGTTCTTATTGCAGAAATATTCTTAGCATCAAACAGTTTGTGGCAACGAAATATAAATAAGGGGTGACTCGTTGTAATAGTAACCGAAACTCTAAAAAAATTAATTTTTATAACAATTAACTGAACAGTTCGTGGTAACAAACTGTAAACAAGAGGATTTTCCACAAGGAATGGTTTCCATGGGCAAATTTCCAGAAGAAATTTAAATGGGGGAGGGGGGTTTCCTGGCATGATTGAAAAAACAGTCAGAAAATAAATCAAAAAATACTGTTTTTTTTTTACTAAAAATAAGGATACAATATTTAAATTTAAAAATATCAGAAATTATTCCGTTTATGAGGGGGGGGGGGGCTGCACCTTCCTCATTCTTTGCTCTTTATGCTAAAATTTGACTTTTTGTCCCAATCTTTTAATAACGATTCCTGGTATGCAAGAGTCGTATAAAGTATTTCTTAGGAACTTTAAAACTTTAGCATAAGGAGCAAGGATCGGGGAAGGGTAACCGCCCTTAATGTACGGAATAATTTCTATTCGTTTTCAAGTTTTCATGTTGCTCCTTAATTTCAGTTGAAAAAACTTGTTTTTTCTATTTAGTAGCATAAAAGATCAAAAATGCATACACACACAGAAGCAGAGGTGCCAGACGGGTTCATCGACATACAAAGACATAGTGGTGCAGGCATCGACACACAAGGACAGTTTTTTTCCGGGCGTCATGAATCCTGACTCTGGAAATGAAATTTGACTAGCTGTCCGACCATAGTTTTACCAGGAGGAAAAACTGTATGACTGAACAGTTCGTGATAACAAACTGTAAACAAGAGGATTATCCATAAGGAATGGTTTCCATGGGCAAATTTCCAGGAGAAATTTAAATGGCGGAGGGGATTTCCTGGCATGATTGGAAAAACAGTCAGAAAATAAATTAAAAAACACTTTTTTTTTTTTACTAAAAGTAAGGATCAATGCTTAAATTTAAAAAATATCAGAAATTATTCAGTTTATGAGGGGGGTGCTGCACCTTCCTCATTCCTCACTCTTTATGCTAAAACCTGACTTTTTGTCCCAATCTTTTAACAACGATTCCTGAAATGCAAGGGTCGTATTAAGTATTTCTTAGGAACTTTAAAACTTTGGCATAAGGAGCAAGGATCAGGGAAGGGGCAACCGCCCTTAATATACGGAATAATTTCTATTCGTTTTCAAGTTTTAATGTTGCTCCTTAATTTCAGTTGAAAAAACTTGTTTTTTTCTATTTAGTAGCATAAAAGATCAAAAATGTAAACAAACACAGAAGAAGAGGTGCCAGACAGGTTCATCGACATACAAAGACACAGAGGTGCAGGCATCGACACACAAGGTCAGTTTTTTTCCGGGCGTCATGAATCCTGACTCTGGAAATGAAATTTGACTAGCTGTCCAACCATAGTTTTACCAGGAGGAAAAACTGTACCGTTTTATAAGACAAAAGAATGTTTGCATTTAAGCAATTTAAATTGGTTTGTTTAAATTAAATCAGGAGTGGATTCGAGTTTGAAAAAAACAATGATTTATAGCTGGTCTTCCAGGCAAAAATATTTCAGTGCGCTGCCCTAAAAGAGAAATTGTAGTAGAAATATAGTAGAATTTGTTAAATGAGTATTTTGTATTCTGTAACACTTGATGGTAAAATGAAAAATGAAAGACTCAACAGAAAGTAAGAGCATTTCCTTTGATAACGGTTTTAGAATTTAGATTTGATTAACGGTTGATTAACGGTTTGATTAACGGTTGATTAACTTTGATTAACGGTTTTAGCATTTCCTTTGATAACGGTAAAGAAAGAGCATTTCCTAAGGCGGGTTACAATGGAATAAGACATTGTCAAAGAAATTTAATTGAGGTTGAGTTTTGGGGGACGGTACTAAAAAAATTGCGAAATACTGGAAGAACAAACGAAATTTTTAAGAGGTCTCGAGATTTCAAGGAGTACAGACCTAAATATAATACAATGGTTAACAAAAACACACTACAAAATGAATTTGTCATCTTCACAACATTCGAAAATTGCCACAGCCACTCCTTAGCTAACTATTATTAACTTTCCGTGATGAAAATTAGAAATATGATTTTGAATTGTAGTTTTGTTCTGTGACTTTCACTCATTGATATTCTGTTTCATTGCTTTTTATCGTTTTTTTAGTAATTCGCGCAATAAAATGTTATCAGCAATATCATCGGTAGGATACAAACCCTCAGGGTTGCCACTACGGTCAGTTCCTAAAGGGTTACCATTGCCCCAAATTGTGTGCTACACAGCGATTTTCAGTGCTATAGTCAATCAATTGCCTGTAATAGTGCTAAAATAGTACTTTCGAGCTATTTTAGTACTGTTTTAGAAACCCTGAGGACGTGCTACAGTGCTACACATAAAAAGATATTGCTAAAAGAGTACTTTTGTGCTACAAGTGACAACCCTGCAAGCCCTAAGATAAGAGTAATCATTGCCGAGTACTGAGTAGAAGAAATAATGCGCTTTCGGTTAGTTTGGGACGTTCTCAAAATTAATCAAACTCCGTAAAAATTATATGATGTTAATACCTAGTTTAAGAAAATTGCCTCGCTTTAATGAGATCTTAACTCATTGTTAAAAAAAAAGATTAGAATAATTCTTGAGTACCCAGTGGCTATTCTGACTATTTAATTTTAGTTGTAATTCCGAGCTTCGGTTTTGGTTATTCGAAATTCGAACTTCGGTTATTCCGAGAGGTAATTGTTCACTTTATAGAAGTTCATACATCCTATTCCAGTTTTTAATAATCAATATTATATTTCAAGGAGTTTTGCAGTTGAAATTATGATAACACCTTTGATATTGTCTCTAAGGAAGCACTTTCAATATAAAGAGTAATAAAATAATTCTTTTCAAATCTAATTTACCCAATTCCCTTGTATTCTAGCACTAATTATTAAGAAAATAATTATTACATATTTTTTTAAACTTCCATCGTTTAAGTTATCCACTGATTTCAGTTTTTTTGGCCTTTTTTCGTCCCGTTTGTAACATTCTAAATTCTCATAATAGTTAGATCAATATACAACAGTCATATAAATTTAGTTAGGCATGTGTTGACAGAGCGCTTAGAATTAGAAACATAATTTGACATTGAAGTGCTTCGAAAGTCTACAATTTAGAAATACTTTTTTTTTCAAATCCTTATTAAAAGCTTAATATTTTCTATTTCGTAAATCAAGTTGTATCTGGAAACTCCATATTTAACCTCTTTCCCTGAGCGTGCAAATAAAATTTCAGCCAATGATGACATTGGGGGAATGCCAAAGCAGTCTAATTCATCAAGTGGAAAATATGACTGAAGTAAAGCACGCTCCTGGAATGGAACCTAACGACCAGAAAAGGAAGGAAAACACATTCTTTTCCACATACAACACTTGACTTTCATCTGAACCTGAATCAAAAGGAGTCAATTGCATGAACACTTTAAATTGTTGAAAGTGAGGTTATTTGGCAAGATTCTGGAAGGCAACGAGACGTTTCAGTTTCAGGAAGCAATGAACCATGAGTCCATTTTGTCACTAAAAAAATGGTGGAAAAACTTTTAAAAGTTCGCCTCAGCATTGTAATTTTTCTTCTGGAAGTGAAATTTCTAATATTACTTGATACCACAAATTCAAATTACATTATTATTTTTGCAACCAGAAAAGGGGTTGCAAGTATTTTCTCTTTTTCTTTAGGGCTGCTATAGGGTACATAGCAGCGTTTCCCAGAGTATGAATTGCGACGCAGAACAGGGTTGTAGAAACATTTTCCAGGTAGCAACAAACATTATAAAAATACTATCTTTTATACTTTTTTTTACTGGTTAGACATTAGGAACAGAAAAAAAATGTGCACATGTTATCTTGCAGCTTTATCCCATTTATAGCTTCATCGTTCAGGCGTTGTGCCAAAAACATTGATATGTGTTGGGATTTTCTTAGGGGACTTTCTGTCCATTTTCGGACTTCAATATTTTACAACATATGTGCCCTTTCCCAAACCGTAAATATTTTATAATTAGCATTTTTTTTTTTTTTGTTTTTTTACTGGAAAATTCAGGAAAAAACATAAGTTTACTTCACTTACTAAATTTTTAAATTAACACGCCCCTTAATTTTTTTCAGTCACTTACATATATCTGATATAATTGTTTTGCAATTTTTGTGTACGATGTAAGCAAATAAATAACTGAGTTTGGTTCAAAAATAATATTCCTTTGTAAATAGTTTTTTTTTCATAAGGAGATTTTAAAGCTTTATAACGTGCCATGACTAGAAAGTTTGAGAAATGATGGGATAAATTGTTTTAAAAGTAGATTTGAGAACAATTAACACGTCAAAAGGTATTTATACTGATTCTAAATGTATTAAACTCATTTTAATGTTACCCGTCAAAAGTTTCAAGCCTGAGAAAATTTGCCTGATTTTTGAAAAAGGGGAAAACCCTTTCCGTTATATATTCCACATAAAAATTTGTAACCATCACCCTGACAACGTAAATTTAAGTTGTTCCATCTTAGAATAGTGGTTTCAATTGACAAAAAGCACGGGGTGGGGGAAAAATGTTTTACTTCGAAGTCTAAGAGGTAATTTTCTTCTTTTTTTTACCTTTTCAAAGAAGAAAATACCAAAAATAGCGTCTTCCTGTAAGAAATACTAAATAAAAGGTATTTTTGAAAATCTAGAGGGGAATTCAGGGGAGACATTTCCCTCCTATTGACACCACTGACTAGAATCAGCCCTGATATTAAATTGAATTTGGGATTTGTATTATCCAAGTGGGATAGAAGACATCCATGGGATTGGTTAGGCCTGAGTAAATCTTTTCTCCTATGACGTTTGAGCTTTTTCCACGTTGGTGATCTTTTCCCAAAGATACTCCGATCAAAATTTTGAGATAGCCATTTTGTTCATCATAGCTTAAAAGCCATATTGCTATGTCTTTTGATATAACCTGACCCCCCCCCCCCCCCTTGACAGCCCTAGAATAAAGGTTTTTAAGTTATAAAATTTGCTCATTGTTTACGCATAGTATTTATTAGTGGGAACCATGCATGCATTTTAGGGTGAGGGACGAATTTTTTTGCCGGGGGTTTTTCCAGTGGGGAATTTACCATGGGAAGGGAGTTTCCGGGGGGTGAACTTGTCAGGGGAAATTATACACTGGGGGAATTTTCAAGAATTTCTATACAAAATTCTTCTTATTTGTCTTGCTTTCTCTTTTCCGTCTGAATTTTACACGTGGAGTTGTTAAGTGTAATTGTATTAGGTAAATTTTCACCGGGATTGAATTGTCTATAGGATATTCTCGTGGGGAGGGTATATCTCCGTGGAGATGGGACCAGCTTTCCTGGGATTACTTAAAAAACGAACAGAAATTAAATAAAAAAACAAGTTTTTACAACTAAAAGTAAGGAGCAACATTAAAACTTAAAAAAACGGAAATTATTATGTATATGAAGGGGATTGCCTCCTCCACAACTCCTCACTCTTTACGCTAAAGTTTAAATTTTGTCTTAATTCTTTAAGAACGACTCCTGAAACACAAGGGTCGTTTAATTAGAACAAAAAGAAGCGTTTTTAAAACTGCTAAGAAACATTAGCATAAAGAGTGAGGTGTTGAGTAGGAGGCAACCCCCTTCATATACGTAATAATTTCCGTTCGTTTTAAGTTTTAATGTTTCTCCTTACTTTCAGTTAAAAAAAATTTGTTTTTTATTTAATAATGAAAAGAGACTAAAGAGAATTGACACTAAAAAAATATCGATAATAGTAATAAGGGTATTTTAAAGGTAAAACCATAGCATTTCTAATGACAGAGTTGGGGCGGAAGCCCTAGTAAAGGAAACTTACGTTGTGTCTCCATTCAACTCTAAGTGGTGCTGGATTGGCAACAACATGACACTCGAAGTAGACATCATCGCCTTCTTTCAAAGATTTCCCTTCGAGGCTTTTTCCAAACGTTATAGATAATGACGGAGGATCTAGAAAAAAAATATGATAGGGACAAAGACAAAGATAAATATAAGAGAAATAAAATTTTGACGTAAAGAGTGGATGGTTGAGGAGGCAGCAGCTCTACTTACCTTTAGGGGAAATCCGGAATCCTGCGCACAGGCAGGTGATTTCTGTTAATTGTGGGCTGGCCAAATTTAAGCAATAATTCTTGTTGGAATAATTTCGTTGCCAATCAAACAGGTTGCGGTGAAACTATAAAAACAGAATTTTGCTAACAATAAACATATCAATCGGATGTTCATTTTACAGTGATCCCACCTATATAGACTTCATTATATTCAAAATTAATATAAAAAAGCTACGAGCCTGAGATATTTGATACAATTTTATAATAAAGGGCATCATATTGAGCGTGTCCAGGAACCTTATTGCTGAGGTTTCAAGTTATCATGTGCAAAAAACGAAGTTCGACGTTTGTTGTCAAGAACCATGATGAAGGGTATAATTTTATTTGTGTTTTTTTTTTTTGCAGGGATGATCACATCTAAGTAGTGGTCATATTATGTCGTAAGAGCGCTTATTTGTGCTGAAACTAAAAGCTCTAGTATCCTTTTTAAGTAACCAAAGAGATTAGGCCACAGGAGGCAATCCTCCCATTTCTCCCATTTTGTACTACACATCAAAAGGTTTGGCCTAAACAGGGCTAAAATGGTACCGAGTAAGAATTTGCAGATTCCCGATTGATTTAGAGTTATTGGCCAGGTATACATATTCAACCCCTTCAACCCCCTCTCCCCACTAATTGAGCTAAAATTTGGCTTTTTTTCCATCATTGCTTCAAGAACGAATTCTTTGATACGAGAGCAATATATATATATATATATATATATATATAATATATATATATATATATATATATATATATATATATATATATATATATTATATATATATATATATATATATATATATATAGATATATATATATATATATATATATATATATATATATATATAATATATATATATATATATATATATATATATTATATATATATATATATATATATATATATATATATATATATATATATATTATATATATATATATATATATATATATATATATATATATATATATATATATATATATAATATATATATATATATATATATATATATATATATATATATATATATATATATATATATATACAGGCGCCATTTCAGCCAAACCTTAGGGTGGGCAAGCAATCGACATGGGCCCCGAAGCAGGCTTGTATAAAAAAAAAAAAAAATCCGAAAAAAAAACTGCCTTCAGTGGGAGTTACCGTAAAAAGTAAGGAAATTGTCTCAATTGCTTTGCCTTTCCTTCTTTCGCTCTTATGCCATAGGTTCGGAAAAGGCCAGATATCTGGAGAAAGCGGAAACGGTATGTGCGATGTTAAAAAAACAGCCGTTTGGGAATCTTCCACTTTTCCGAACCTATAACTTGACGAAAGCCGAACCTCTGTAGAAACTCACGCTTTGACTATTGTATATTCTGTAGCCGAATTCTTCAGCTCGCTGCTTACAGTAAATACTTTAGTCGAAGTCGGAGTTACGCTCCGGCTATGACAATGCAAAACTTTGCTCGATCAAGTATATTTACAAAATCAAAAATACAACAAAATTTTGAAACAGATCAGTGAACACTCAAGGCAACAAGGGGAACCGTCGTGGTTTCATCTTCGCAAAGTCGTCAACAAGCTGGTCGAAATCCAAGTTTTTAACTAAATCCTTCTCTGCAAAGATCAAAAGCAGGTGACTAAGACGATCGTCTTCTGTGGTCGAGCGCAGATAGTTCTTCACTATTTCCAGCCAAGAAAACAAGCTTTCATTGCTGGCTGTTGTGACAGGAAGTTTGGCAGCAATATGAAGAACTTTAATAATTTCTGAATAGGCCACTGGAAGTATCTCGATATTATCGATGACGTCCATGAAGTTCTTCGGCTTTGCCTCCTCCTCGAGCAAAAAACCGCTTGGCAATACCAGCTTGGGCCTGAAGAAGAATCTGGTCAATGTCCATTTCAGAATAAAGTTCAGAGAATTGCTTGAGGAGCCCTGCATCCATGAACTTGGTAGAGTTGGGGTCCAGAGCTTCCAGTGTACTGAGCACTGGAAGGATATCTGTAAACCGTCTGTCAAATTCCGCAATCAGACGATCTACAGTCTCCAGGTATTCTCTTTTCAGTTCTTCCGCTAGAGTTGGAGCTCTATTGTCGGATTCAACAAAGTTTTTTCCTAAGGTCGAAGTGGTCATGAATTCTTTCAAGTGTTTGATAATTTTTTGGGTTCTTCTAGGTCGTCCCTTCTGACCCACAGAGGAGTATCCGGTTGTGGGTCCATTCACGTCAGGTACTTCAATTTCAAGACCTTCAGAAAACTCTTTTGCCTTCTCCAAAAGCGATGCAAATGAAGTGTCAGAGCGCAGTTCAGCTATTTCCTTCCTTGTTGCTTGAATCAAGGTGCGGGACCTACATATTACCAGATCAACTGCCTGAAGCTGCTCAGAAAGGGAGTTTGTCGTCCTCAGAATTGCTTCCATATAGAGCAACTGGAATGTAACTGTGAAAGATTCCATTTTTCTCTGGAGCCCAGCTGCTTCTGCTCGAGCTTCACTATCAGCTCCCTCGCTGACTGCAGACAGTACAGCCAGAACAAATTCAAATCGGAGTCTTATCTTCGATATTGATCGATACCAGTATGACCATCTTGTCAAAGCACTCCTTTCTAATTCCAGGACTGGCAGTTGAGTAGCCTTTTGGGACTCGACAAAAAGCTGATGCCTGGTGTTGCTGTTGGAAATGAACGTGAACAGATTTTGGACTAACGAAAAAAAATGAGCCAACAGTCCCAACACCTTCAAAGCAGTTTGCAATGACCAAATTTAGCCTATGCGCATGGCAATGAATGTATATTGCTTGTGGCGCTTTCGCTCTCAGTCACGCTTGAACTCCAGAGAAGGGCCCGCTCATCACGCTTGCTTCGTCTTAGCACTGAGCAACACAATAGTTCCAGTCGAGACCAAGTTTTGCCACTGTGTCGTGAATGAAGCTGGCTAAACTCTCAGCATCCAGGCTTTTCATATGGTAGCATCCTATTGGTCTTTCTCGTACTTTTCATTCATTTCATTTAAATTCATTCATTTAAACTGATCGTTATAATTTCCCGAATTTCATTTTTGCCGCTCTCGACAAAGATTCCACTCCCGACAAAGATTCCGCTCCCGACAAAGATGCCACTTCTAAAAACAATTGCACCCTTCCATTCTATAAGACATTATAGGATTACAATTCAACGGAATCAAAACCAAAATACTTGGCCGGCATGAAAACTTAAGCCTCCAAAAATAAGTAGAAAGTAAGTAGGTAAGAAGATTTAGTATTTGGAAGTAGAATATTCCAAAAATAAGTATTCTACTACCAAAATAAGTAGAAGCGGAAACACTCCTCATGATAGCACATAAGAAAGATGTTGAATCAATAAAATCAGAAACTGATCTGTCACTTCAACCCTTGCACGACCAGGGTTGCCAGCTTTTTGGTCCATAAATATGTCCCCTGAGTATCCAAAATTATGTTTTTTTTTAGCCAAAATATGTCCATATTTCGTCTTAAATATGTCCAAAATATGTCCATCTTGAAATCTCAGAACCTAGAGGTTATTTTTCTTATCAATTGGGATATTGACCAAAAGACACTTTGGAAACATCTTTCAAAGCGGCCAGTCAACACCAAATATATTGAAAACGAAAAAAAAAAACATTTAATACAAGCACAAAACTCATAAAAACAAGTAAACACTAAAAATAATTTGTGGGAGCTTAACATTAGTCTTCTAGCGAGAATTCATCTTGAAAATTATGTTCAGCATGAGAGTCAGTCTTATTTCTTCCTTTGCTAGCTATTTACCAATCGGAGTATTTCTTGCGCATTTCAAAATGTATAATCCAGGATTCCAGCAACGTTCCAGAACGCCAAATTAGTTGCTTGACATGCATTAAACAACTAGTCGTTTGCATTAGAAGACCATTCCGTAATTTGGTTTTGATGTTTTCAAGTAGCGTAAACTGTCTTCCAGCAGCTGCTGAAGAGTGTGGCAGGCCACATAACGTTAGCATAAAATCACAAAGATCCTTGTATTTTTCTTTATCCTTGGCATCCTTACATTTTCTTAGGGCAGACCAGAAAACGGATGGATTTGCTTATTCAGAGCGGAAATTAAAAGTACTAGTGCCCTTTTTCAGTGACCAAAAAGAATGGAGGGCAACTAAGCCCCTCCCACGCTCACTTTTTTCCCAAAGTCGCCGGATCATAATTTTTAGATAGCCATTTTGTTCAGCATATTTGAAAAATACAATAACTATGTCTTTGAGGATGACCCCCACAGTCTCCGGGGGACGGTCTGCAAGTTATGAACTATGTCCAATGTTTACATAAAATATTGGTTATTGGGAAGTATACAAAAGTTTTCAGGGCAAATTTTTCTGGTAGTTGGGGAGGGGGTCGGGTTTTACGTGGGAGGAGCTTTCCGTGGAGGAAGGGACATTGCTGTGAAGGGGGCTTCGGATTCCCAGCATTATTTAAAAAACAATAAGAAATTAAATAAAAAAACAATTTTTCAACTGAAAGTAAGGAGCAACACCAAAACTTAAAACAAACAGAAATTAATACGTACATGATTGGGTTCGCCCCCTAGTCATTACCTCGCTCTTTGCGCTATTTTTTTTTTTTTTTTAGTTTCATCAGAGCTATTTATTCTAATTAACGGCGTTTGTGGTTAAGGGGCCATTCTTAGAAAACTGGAAGAAAATTTGAACTTTGGCGTAAAGAGCGAGGTATTGACTAAGGGGTTACGTAAGTTAATTCGTAAGTTACGTCAGATCAAAATTACGCGAAAGCCATTTAGCCAAAAAAGTAAAATTAATATGCAAATTTCATTTTAATTATTCATGTACGGTGAGCCAACATCAAAGCTGCATTAATTCAAAAACGTTCAGAACATAAATAAAAAAACACAAGTTTTTTTAACTGAAAGTAAGGAGCGATATTAAAGCTTAAAACGAAGAGAAATTATTCCGTATATGAAAAGGGCTGTCCCCTCCTCAAATATATATATATATATATATATATATATATATATATATATATATATATATATATATATATATATATATATATATATATATATATATATATATATATATATATATATATATATATATATATATATATATATATATATAGATATATATATATATATATATATATATCTATATATATATATATATATATATATATATATATATATATATATATATATATATATATATATATATTTTAAAGTGATTCCACTATGCTTTCCCTCCTTAATGTGGAAAAATATAGTAAAAATTAATTATTTTCTATGCATTTTGCCATGTATCACTCTTTTTTCAACTAGTATAACCGTAAATCAAATAAATGCTGACGAAAGCAAGAAACGGGAAAACATATGGGAATAATACAATTCGTCTATCTATACGTCTGCATATTAGAGGGGCTGGGAGGTAAGTATAGCGAAATCGATTTCAAAGTTTTATAACTACAATTTTTGCATATTATAAAAATAGGAACTCTCTTATTAACATATCTCCTCTTCAATAGCCTCAATTTTAGGCTTATACTATATATATTACTTTATAGTATTATAAACTAAGTAAATATATATAGTATTTATGTATACTATATATATTTACTACTATATGTATATATAGGTAGGTACTTATGCATTATGTGGTACCCACTGCTATATACTGTATAAGGAAACCAGACATGGAGACCCGTCGGTAATTTTTTCGCAGTTCCTATTATTGACATACGAATAACGTAAAAATATCACTCGATTCTTTTTTTATGCTCTTTCCAAATAGAAGAATCATTTTTGTCGGATATGAATTTTACTCCCACCCCTATTCCAATTCAGGGTATATATTACCATATTAAGGGGGGGGTGTAAATTGTATTTCTGATGTAAATGGGAGGTAAGTTTAAACTTAACCCCCACCCCCACCCCCTAATGTGCAAATATATGCCCTGAATTAGTATATATAGGGGTGGGGGTAAAATTAATTTCCGACAAAAATGATTATTATATTTGGAAATAACATAAAAAAAGGCATCGAGTGGTATGTTCACTTTATTCGTAAGTCAATAATAGGATTGGCGAAAAATTTACCTATACATAAGTATATATATATATATATATATATATATATATATATATATATATATATATATATATATATATATATATATATATATATATATTATATATATATATATATATATATATATATATATATATATATATATATATATATATATATATATATTATATATATATATATATATATATATATATATATATATATAATTGAGCTATATCACCTAACATTAAATTTTTACTTACTTAAGTTTCTCTCAGCTTCTTTCCCGTGATGAAAATTTTCAAACTGAAGGAATGTACCCCGTGTGTTTGACAACTTGGCTTTAGTTTTGATTTAAGACCATTAACAATCGAAAGGTTTCATTTTGTTAACTTTTCATTGAGATTTTTGTGTAACGTTCGGAAGCCGGAAGTAAGTTTATATGAAAAAAGGCGACAGCTTGTCCTTTATCTTGACCGTGCCGAGTAAAAATCAGGGCAATAATACCATTTATAGGTGAAAGAATTTTGAAGGCATTTTCAGAAAGTTTGCTTCAGGAAAGAGCAAGCAACCCCGGAAAATAAATACAGAACTTAAAAAATAAGTAGATATAAGTCTTAGCACTCATTTGGTGATGAATGACATTTTTTTATGAAAGTAATTTGTTTTACGT
Organism: Artemia sinica; assembly: GCA_027921565.1. Taxonomy (NCBI): domain Eukaryota; kingdom Metazoa; phylum Arthropoda; class Branchiopoda; order Anostraca; family Artemiidae; genus Artemia; species Artemia sinica. The sequence continues at coordinate 10,594,584 of CM051267.1, read as the reverse complement.
AATAATTTTGGAAAATGTGTCCACTTTATGTCCAAAATGTCGAAAATGTGTCCATTTTTGGCCCTATTATGTCATTATGTCCAGGCACATAGAAATATGTCCTTTGGACATAAAATATGTCCAATTGGCAATCCTGTGCACGACCCAGTTGCACTATTAATCTCACTATTATCTAAGTTAATCTACATATAAATGTAGCAGATTCAAAATTTTGACTAATTGCTAATTGTAATTTTGTCCCTGTATATTTTGTAAAAGAAAAAAAGGCCTTTTTGGGAGGAAGCTTGGGCCTCCCAGAAAAAAAAAAAATATATATATATATATATATATATATATATATATATTATATATATATATATATATATATATATATATATATAATATATAGATATATATATATATATATATATATATATATATATCTATATATGCATACATATATATATATACATATATATATATATATATATATATATATATATATATATATATATATATAATATATATATATATATATATATATCTATATATATATATATATATATATATATATATATATATATATATATATATATATATATATATATATATCTATATATATAGATATATATATATATATATATATATATAATATATATATATATATATATATATATATATATATATATATGCATACATTTATATATATATATATATATATATATATATATATAATATATATATATATATATATATATATATATATATATATATATATATATATATATATATATATATATATATATATATATATATATATATATATATATATATATATATATATATATATATATATACATATAACATTGCTCTCATATCAAAGAATTCGTTCTTGAAGCAATGATGGATATATATATATATATATATATATATATATATATATATATAATATATATATATATATATATATATATATATATATATATATATATATATATATATATTATATATATATATATATATATATATATATATATATATATATATATATATATATATATATATATATATATATATATATATATACATATATATATATACATATATATATATATATATATATATATATATATATATATATATATATATATATATATTATATATATATATATATATATATATATATATATATATATATATATACATATATATAAATATATATATATATATATATATATATATATATATATATATATATATATATACATATATATATATATATATATATATATATATATATATATATATATATATATATATATATATATATATATATCTATATATATATATATATATATATATTATATATATATATATATATATATATATATATATATATATATATATATATATATATATATATATATATATATATATATATATATATATATATAAAGTTTATTTATCTGCATTTACTTTAAACAACAAATTCTTAGAGTAAGTGTTTTGAAAGGCATTTGGTGGATAAAACATATTGTCTAGGAAAATTAAGAAAAAAAAGGGTCAACTTTAAACAAATTGCTTTACAAATGATTCTTTCACTAGCGAACCCAAAAATATGTGCTAATTCCGAATCCGAAAATTTTACTTAGGTAAAGTCTAGTATACCTGGAACCTCAGTTTTATGAAAGTGAGTAAGAATGAGGATGAGGAGGGGAAGTTGAAACGCATATTTGGTAACAACAAAAATATTCTTTTAAAGAGCTTCCCTTAGCTGAGACAAAACACTGGTTCCAAAAAAGAGATATAGTTCCAAAAATGTTTTGCATTATATACTCAAATATAATGCAAAACAGAGATCAATTACATAATGCAGATCAAAATTGCAGTAACACTGAGGTTCATAGGATAGTGGCAAAGCTATTCAAAAATTTGGTCTTCTTCTTCGCTACCATCGTCTTCAAGGTTTCCGGCACCAATTGTTTCGCAGTTAGAACAGCTTGTTCCTTTACAATTGCCAAAAGTCCAGGTACATTTTAAGCCATGCTTTTTGCAAGAACATCGCAACGTCGAAAACTCACTCTTGCAATTCCAGGGAAACACTAAGAGAAGGGAAGGCGGTGCCAGTGATCTATCTGAATGCACAGGTCGTAATTCTCCTTTCCGCACAATCCAACCATACTTCAAAGGATCCTGTCAACACTCAACATATTTCCATGTTTGTACTTGGAAGTATGCTCGAGGCGAATGATACTTGCAAACATTGCATGTTGGTGGGAGCGTTTTTGCCTCTACATACTTCCCAGAACTTCGAACTGTTTCGAGGAATTTCCTGTAGTGGACCTGGTAACGGCTCGTTTCATTTTCTGCAGCCTTAAATAAGATAAGCATGGCCTCCTCTCCTGCTTTTCTAATGTCGTGTTTTGTAGAAGCTGAATCTAGGAATACTCCGGCAACATCCTGGAAGTTTTTGTTCTTTTTTGCGTGGTTCAGTGGTGTAGATTTCCTATGCAACAAATTTGCGAAATCGAATCGCATTCTAGAAAGGCATGGAGGAAAATAATTTGGTCGCAAAGGGTGTCACCAAGTTTCAGTTTAGCTGCCAATATATCCCACAGACGGCCTTCAGTTTTCTGTGACTTTGTTTCGGAATCAAAAAATATCGGTTTAGTCTCACTTCGTGTGGTACAGTAAATGGACTAATAAGTTCGGATCTTCTCCTATTAAGACAGTGGGTTGGTGTTCTGCTGACTCGACTGCAGTCATCACAATCAGCAGGTCAGCATTGGCTGGCGACTATAAACTTTAAATCCCGCCTCATTTCCCCATCTAACGGAACAGCCTCGTCTACTTCCACCTCCTAACTCACAATCTCACCAGTTACTATATTCCTGAGAAATCGCTCCTTGGTGAAAGTTGAGAAATCCAGGAGAAATTGGACAATCTTTTCAATATCTTTAAAGTCACGTTCCATTTTTGTCACCCCCAGCGTATTTGTGCTGCTCACTAGTCTCAAATGTTACGCCCTTGAGTTCTTTGAGTGCAGAGCTGACAGCAGCCCGCGCAGGAGGGGATAAAAGCCATGTTAGCCGCTAATATAGAATTACCAACTATATTTATTTTTTTGCACTCTAAAATGGTTTCAGCTAAGGGCTAGTTAAAGTTTAGCGCATAGATTAGGGGGGGGGGAATGGCAGCCCTCCTAATTCCCCGTAAAATATCTGTTCATTTTAAGTTTTAATGTCGCTATTTACTTTCCTCTATTTTTTTATAAATAAAAAGACTAATTTGTGATTTGGGACGTTTCAGGTAATGCACTGAAAAAAGATCAGAGATGCGTTTTTTTCGTTTTTTTTCTTTTTTTTGGTTCTTTTCAAGGGTGATCGAACCGAACCAATAGTCCTAGAAGATCGGGAGAGGGCACATTTGAATGGATATTAAAAGTTCTAGTGCTCTTTTTAAGTGACAAAACATATTAGAGGGCAACTAGCCTCGCGTCTTTTTTTCATCTTTTTTTTTTTTTTTAAAGTTTTTTTTTCATCAGAGTCGTCTGACAAAAAAAAAATTAAATAGACATTTTGTTGAGCATTGTTGAAAGGTGCAATAACTATGCCTTTGTAGATAACATGACCCTCAAAATCCTCAGGAAAAAGGCTGCGAGTTATGGAATTCGCCCATTGTTTATATATAGTAGCATACAGACATTATTGGGAAGTATACAGACATTTTTCTGAGGGTGATTTTATGCAGGGTGGGAGAAGGCAGATTTTCGGGGTTAAAGTAGAAAGGGTAAATTTTAAAGGGGGAGAATCTCTTGCATTCATATGAGGAATTCATTTTATTTGTCTTACTTTCTCTTTGGTTACTTAATTTTACATGTAAAGATATTTTGGGGGAAATTTTTAGCGGGGTTGGAATTCTCTTGGGAATTTTGCTATGAAGGGGGTGGCGAGAGGGGTAATATTCTACGACAGAAAGTCTCTACGGGGGAATTATCCCGAGAAGAAATTCTTCATGGGGAAATGGAGAAAACAACACGTAATTCAAGGTGTTACGTCGAAAATTGTGAAATTTTCCACGAGTAAAAATTTCCTTTTAGGGGGGGGGGGGGGGGTATGGGATGAGGATGGAAAAATGTTCCACATAAGGAGGATTTATGGTATGAATTAAAAATAACAGAAACAAAATAGAAAATAAGTCTTTTTCGAATGTAAGTATGCTAAGGAGAATTTTTCAGGCGGAATCTTCCGCAAAAGTTTTCTTGGGGGGGGGGGGGATCTGCAATGAGGATGGCATTATCCGGGGGTCATTTCCTGAGAGGGGGGAGTTTATGCTTAAGGAAATTTCCACAGAGGAATTTTTGACTGAGGGAATCTTCTATAAAGAGGGAGGTGGATTTTCCGGCATTATTTGAAAAAGGATCGAAAATTAAATATGGGGAGGAGGGGGCAGTCTTTTTCATACTAACTTTGGAAAAGAAAAAAAGGATGCCGTTTAGGCCAAATGCTGTAGTAGCTGCCACATTTCTTGATTTTCAAACCAATATATGTCCTTGCTGTTCAAGCCAAGGGACAGAAAGTTTTCTATATAGGTGTTTCGGACAAGGTGGTTCTATTGGTGTACTTTTTGTTTTGATCTGACTCTATTTTTAAGAGTTATGGGTTATTATATTTCTTAACAATGGACGTGATCGTCTCTTGCTAGGTTGCTAGCTACCGCTGTAACCCAGATACGAAATAAATTTTTTGTTAAATTCAACTTTTAACGTTGTTCCTTGCTTTCAGTTGAAATAAACTTTTTTTTTTTTTTAATTTACTATAGGAAAAGGGTTATGTATGTTTCCAGAGGGCATTGATTTCACCAAAAATTGAAAAAAAGGGGTGGGGGTAAAATTATATTTATGTTAATGAACTAATTATATACAACCATAAATTGAGAAATTACTTTATTAATGCTATATACAACCCTAAATTAATGGTAAGTATACACAGCCATAATTTGAGAAACTACCTAATTAATGCTATTGATTTTGGAGATAAGTTGATAAACCCTGCTCTATGAGGATTTGAATTATAACAATCCCAATAAGCTATTTACTTATGAAAGAGGGACAAAATCCAATGAGATTGGCCAAAACATTAAGAAAACATGATTAAGTTCACTTATAAGACAGACGACATGAGTGAATATTACAATGCCTTCTCAAGACCAGATGCAATATGCACTTCAATGAAAACAAAACACATTTTTAACGTTTTCACTTTCTTAACTTTAACAAATCAAAAATTATTAAGACTATGGAATGATATCAGTATATATACGTTAAACTGTCAATCCACATTTTTTTTTTTAGTAAAGTCCAAATCATGTTCTGATCTTGAGAAGGATTGAGGGGTGTCAGCCCTACTCATGTTAGTTTCTGATCGTTTTTGAGCATGACTCGGCCACTACAGTTTGAGTTTTGTTTATTTATTGATGGTGATTTGTGGTTTTTTACGCTTGGAAAGTTTAATTTAAAATTTACTATTTAATTTTCCTTGAAAAATTTGTGGATCTTCTTCTTTAAATTAATACACCAAAACATCAAACTTTCATGATAATTTAGAAACTAGAAAATGTATTAAGTTTAAGATTAAAAATCAAAAACGCAAAGATTAAAAATCAAAAAATTAAAAATCAAAGATTAAAAATCAAAAATAAAAAAAATCAAGATCCTGAATGATGTTGCCTAGTCTGAAAAAAAGGTAAAAACCTCACAATAATGGGATGGATCTTTTGGAAATTAAAAAGTGTAAATATATATATATATATATATATATATATATATATATATATATATATATATATATATATATATATATATATATATATATATATATATATATATATATATATATATATATATATATATATAACTTCAAAGCTTATAATGTGGATTTTTATACCCAAATTATCTCACTTTCAATAAGCTTTCAGGTAAAAATGAAAGAAGGGAGAGATGTGAAATATAATTTCTAATTTCCCCTCATTTTGAGGGAATAAATTTTTGGATTGAACCTTTAATATGGGTATTGCAGAATAACATTTAAGTCTGACTTAAAATATATTTTAGGTTTGACATAAAAAGTACTTTCATTTTTTACCTGCGCAAAAGTAGGAGAAGCAGGTGGGGGGTTATGATGATCAGCACCTTGAAACTTCTCGGGGGAGGGGTAAGTGCTAGCGGGAGTTAAGCTTGTACCAAAAATTTAAGAGAAATATTTCTCGTTTTTCAATTTTTTTTATTTCCAAGGTCTTCCTGTTTCCCAAAAGCTTTCCCCCTCCCTCTAAGGTGTTCACAGGAAACCCTTTTACACAAAATACGTGTTTGAATACAACCCTTGAAAATTGTGAAAGTTCTAACCCTAAGAATTCATTTTGATAGTTCAGAACCCATGCCCTCAGATAAACATTTGAAGGTTTTATTTTTTAGACATGATTACAATTTGACGTGTTTTCATACGAATAATATGCTTGAAAATTGAAAATGGAGGTTGAAGAAGGAAGTAAAAGTAGCGCTGACATTCGAAAATGTCCTGGATCAAACAGTTCTTACCAAGTAACTGATTTAAAGAGTGACCCTGTGCAATAGAAGACAAAAATGTAAAAATCGAACCCTAGATTACAGTAAATACAACAAAAAATTATCATCTAAGATCATTATAAATATACAACACCTATTAATTTTAAAGCTGTTCATCAAAGCCAATAGCAAAGGAGCATAAAGGAAAGTTTGTATAATTTTAGAAAAAGAGGTTAAACTACTCGAACAAGATTGTGATCTTGACAATAATTATAAAATGAAACTCAACATGTATGATGACACCAGTGCCACTATCTACAAAATTCGAAATTTCTTATTTTTCAGGTAAGGATGGTCACGCATCTGTATCTGGTTTTTCCCTCATAGTAATCTCATCGAAGCAGTTGCTGCAGATAATCAAAAGAGTGATTCGAACTGGAATTTAAAGATCCCTTTTTAGTGCCTTTTTTGAGTGACAAAAAGATCCCTCCACGGGAAATACTGGATTCTGGCGTTTTGGCATGTGAAGCAACAAATCTGGTCCGTACAGCGCCGAATTGTTTTCTAGCAAATTTTCTTCGAATTTTTGAAAAAAATATCTACGTAGTCTCCATATCTAAAGAGCCATGAATGCTAAGAATAAAACATTCATCCAGTTCCATGTAGTTCATAAGAAATGAATCGTTATTATCGGCAGTTTATCCAATAGACGTAACAGCCAATAGATCCAAGAATATCGAAAAGTATTAGTACGGAATTAGCCTCTAACTTTCCTTGATTGCAAATATAATGTCCAATAAATGAATGAATATAAAATGAAGCATGTAGTGCGGATGCTGAGGGGTAAAAGCATCCCTCTTATTATAGATACGATAGTTCATTTTGGAAATCTTTACTTAATTTTCGAAAAATGAATTTACTAAATTAACTCTTTTTCTCGAAGTTCTGGTCTGCAAAAGTGACACTTTGGTTTAAGCATGGGGATTGAGGGGTTGTTGGTCCTCCTTATATTTGGGGTAACCCTGGCTATAGAATTAAAAAAAGAGGAGGAAATTAAAAACAAATTTTCTAATGAAAACAAAGGGTGACGTTCATACTTAAAACGAAAGAAAGAGTTTTTAAAAGGTGATTGTCCTTATCAGGATCACGGGATGTAGATAAAGTGAATATGTAAAATAGCTGAGGCGCATTGAGTTTTTCCCAGTTGGTGAAAGTTCGGGAGAATAAGAGGAAGTCCTGAAAGTAAGATTCAGATGTTATACACATTAATGTTGGGATTTGGAAACAAGTTCGGAAACAAGGTTCGGGAATAACGGTTCGGAATCAAGGACCTTTCAAACCTCTGAGAAACAAATACTCAATGTTTTGCTAAAAAAAAACCTTCAGAGGATAGTTTTTTCGGGACGGTTGAATGAAAAAATCCAAAATGCGGATCGAAAAATGTACGTAGTATGCGTATCCACTTACAAATATGTTGCTGATTCTCCGAACTAAGCTAGTAGAAATTTCACCCTACGTGCAAAATCTAGGGGTGGAAAACTTGTGGTAAAAAAGGGATTTGATTCTGCTTTGTTTTCACTTGAGTGAGATTTAGTTAGAACCAGAAACCGCGTAATTTTTCAAGTTAAAAGGTTTTTTTCAAAGTTTGGTCAGGATATTCTTTGTTTTTTCAAGTCCCGCTCTCACATAGTTTGATTTGAACTTCCATCAATAGTCTCAGGTGTAAAATTCACCGTTTTCAAAAAATTGTCTAAAATATCTTGAATTTGTAAGCGAATATCATCTTGAGTCTCAAATTTTCACATGTTCAAAAAGAGATAAATCTTTCGGGAGAGGGTTGGGCCCAATTGCTTTCTGGACTTCCCCTTTTACAGTTCAAAGAGTATTTTGTCTAAATATAAGGATAGAACGCTCATATGTCAAATTTCCAATAACAAAGGACCATGATCTAAATTTTGCAAACCTATTCAAACTTTTTGACTCAGGCTTAATATATGATAATTTCAAACTGAACTGAATTTTTGGACCATCTTGAAGAAAAGCATCCTCTGATGTAATCTGAATATTAGATTACAAACTTCAAAAGGCCTTCCAAAACCGAAGAAGGTCTGGATCAAATCTTTGACAAAAACCTTTCAACTTCAAAACGAAGTGGCTTGTTGTTCTACCTACGCCTTTCCTTTCCACCTCTGAATTCCGATCGTAGTGTCAAATTTCTGTTCACTATGGTCCGAGAATTAAATATGTATTTGTATGTGAATTCTCTTGCCACTTACATTTTTTTACCCGTATTTTGGACTATTTTCTTCTGTAATTTTAGGATTAATATGAATAATTAAATCGCATAAGTTTGTTTTTATTTGGTATTTTGAATCCCAAATTAATTTTTCCCACAGAGAATAGAAGCCAAAGTAGGCTTGATGTAAATAGCCTGGAAAACGCATTAACGTTTTGTATTCACTGATCAAACAAAATTGGATTCTCGGAATGGGAATTTTCAGGAGACAGCGGTTAATGAGAAACACTGATAAAATCCCGTAATTATGGAACTTTTGATTATATCACTCACATCTATCCCCAACAGAAAAATTGGGGATATAATCAGGGGTACTAATTCACCAAATAGGTTGGGAAGGGCAGATATGTTTTTCAAAATATAGGGGACAATTTTGTTGTGTTTTTCAGTGAAAACAACAAAAATAGATCATTTTTCAACTGATACCAGAAAAGAATCGTTTAAAAATTTGGGAAAGGGGGCGGAGAAATCTAGTTGAGGTCATTTGCCTCTTAGCCTTAATTTAAGCCAAAAACTTTATGGAACGAATTCCTCTTGACTTTGGTAAATAGAATTGAAGATACTATCGCAGTTCATTTGATTTAAAAATTTTATTTTGTATAGGACCATGGAATTTATATTTGGGCATTTCATATTTTTGTAATTACAATAAATTCAGAAAAATCATCCGTCGGACAGTGATTATGCGTCACTGATAGAACTAGGATGTACTTAAAGCAGATGAGACGGTGTAGTTTTGTGCCCGACTATCGGGAACTAAATCAAATTTCAAGGCAGAATTGTTACCCACTACCTCGCACGGATGAGATCCTTGAGAGAATGGGCCTAAATTTATAGCAAGCTACACATAACCCGAGGATATTGACAGATAAAAATGCACCCTAATAGAATACACAAGACAGCATTTGTGACGCTAAATGGTCTATACGAGTTTCTCGTAATGCCATTCGGGATTCAAGGAGCAAGTGAACGATTCCACAAGCTCATAGATTGTGTTCTCAGAGATTTGAAATCCTGTCGTTGCTACATGTACGATATTATGAACTTCAGTGACGCTTTCGAGGACCACCTGTGACATATCAAAATGGTGCTACAGAGATTGCAGTCAGCAGGACTGACAGCCAATCCAAGGAAGTGCAGGTTCGGGGATACAGAAGCGGAGTTTTTGGGACATACAGTAGAAGGTGGAGTCGTTAAGCCATCAACGACCAAGGTCCAGGGAATTGTCAATTATCCAAGACCCATCTCAAATAAGGATGTTCGAGCATTTATGGGACTAGTAGGATACTATGGTCGCTTTATCCATAAGTTTGCAGCTTTTACTGAACCACTCCTTCATATGATAACCAAAAGGGCCCCTGAGGTTGTTGAATGGGCCTCCTAATGTAGAACTGGCATTTGAGTCTCTTAAGGAGGCGTTGCGTTCAGCCCCGTTTTTGAGAAATCCAAACTATAACGAGCCCTTCATACTACAAACGGACCCAAGTGGCAAAGTATTGTGGGCAGTTTTGACCCAGCGGGCTGACGGAGAGGAATATCCCATTGGCCTCATCAGCAGGAAACTGACACCCGCTGAAAGTCGATATTCTAAAATCGAGAAGGAAGCGCTAGCAATAAATGGTCACCATCCAAGTTCCACTACTTCCTGACGGGTCGGCATTTTTTTTTGTTGAAACTGACCATGATCTGTTACGGTGGCTTCGTGTGATATCTAATCGGAACGAAAAATTAGTTCGGTGGATTCTTGCCCTACAAGCATATGATTTCACCGTTAGTAGCCGTCCAGGGGTTGCGATCGCCAATGCTGACGCCCTGACAAGATATTAGGAATAGGTGACCCCTTCTCGTTTTGTAAATACTGGGTATGATTTTTTGTTGCATGATCCAGAACGAATCATCGTTGCAGAGAAACTAGATCTGCCGTAGCACCTGTATGGATCCACCTACGGTGAAGTAAGCCGGTTGCAAATAGCAAACGGCAAACTACAGTATTACGTGGAAAACTGGCGGCGTTTGAAATGATGGATCCAAGCGGCGCGAAATACACATGGGATGAGCAAGGAACCTTAAGAAGGTTCTTCAACGATCAACTTCCCCAAACCGTAGTGCCCTTGGGATTTTTCCGTGAGTGCCTAATCATGGATAGGCACATCAGACAAGATAGTTTTTACAGGTCTGATAAAGAGGTGGCTGGTCGTATTTTGCCGGAATACTTTCAGCATGGGTCCATCAGGCAGTCCGGTTGAGACGGGGCCAGTCTATGGTCACACGTGTGTCATGGGGTTAAGCCAAAGTGGCACCTTTCTTATAAATGGTGATCAAAGTGGCCCTGCCTCTGTTTACGTTATAAATGAGACCTCGAAGGAAGGACTCATGACACAATGCTGAAGGGGGAGGGGATGTGATAGTTTTTTAGATCTTTTATTTTTGCTGTGTTCGTTTTGTAGTATTTATTTTCTCGCATGGCAGTTCATTAGTGTGTGCTTTGAAAAAGGCTAATTACCTATTTGGCGGAGGGCCGAGACCCGAGCTAGCTTCGTTTCGTTTCGTATGAACCTTTTGTATGAGGTTTTAAGACCTATCCTGAACATATATCTCTGTTTGAAATAAATAACTCTGTTTGAAAATCATTGAACATTATGAACTTAGATAGCGGAAATGGTTCCTGATTGAGACCAATTTTAGTAATTGGGTTCTAAATATTGGTTGCTGTGGTAAAAGTTGTCACAACAATATAGGAGAATATGTTTTGACTGAAGTAAAATGCAACCTTGAAGCGAGACGTAAATTTTTGTCAACAAAAATTGCGACTGTCTCTGCTCAACCTCTCCGGGTATTCAACTTACTAAAATTAATGCTGCTGAGAATTTTGCTAGACAAGAGGGACTATAACGGACCAACCTTTCGTAGTACATTCCAGTAAACCTCAAACAAACTAAACTAACCTCAAACAAATCAGTTGTATTCCTATTAAGGGTGTGTTCCAATCTAGTGGCGAAAGCAAGCTTTAATTTATATTAAACACTGTGGATGTCTTGCTTGGGGCTCTTTCTGCCAGAATTTTCATGGAATTTGAGGAGGCTTTCCCAACGGTTGTCACTAGGATTGACTTCCGGGCAGGGTTTTCACTTCAACAGATTTTTGAGAGGTCAGCCTAATTCCAATACATCTCCTGATAAAAAGAAGGTACCAAAAATATTTTAGGTAGAAAACCGGTATATAGCTCTCAAATTGTCGAGGCTTCACACATTGTTTAAAAAGAAAAGTGGGAACGCCGCTGTCATGTAATGCTATGATTGAAATAAACTTGTGCTACTTTCAGGAGAACCGAAGCAGCATATGGAACGCACTTGGCAAATTTTCGTTATCAAGAAGTGCAAAGGCAAATATAGGTAGTTTAGCAATGTTATCTCTGATGATACGCGCAACAAATGAAAACTATCATTGATAGGAGAGCATCATGCTGTTTCTTCAAAATTCATAATAAGAACATGATAAATTTTTTGCAACATTTCTTTTTAAATCACCGTTGTTCAGCATCAGGTGTAACAGACGATCATTATATAACTCATATTTATCTACTTTAATCAATATGTGTTATAGGTCTATCCAGCATGTATTTAAAGTAATAAAGTTTTATTTCAGGTAAAGATGAATGCAAAAGAGTCATTGACTTGTTTTCAATGCAAAGACGGTCAAGGACCCAGAGTAAAACCACCGTTGGAACAAGGGTGATGTTTTACCAAAGGCCAATTTATGGGCCAAGGACCAAGAATAAAACCACTGTTGGAACAAGGATGATGTTTGCTCGGTGAGATCATTACAGTAGAGTTTTAGTAAAAGGCTTTTGATGTTCCGTGGGCCAGAGAATTTATTTGAATAGCTTCCCAGAAGACAAAGGATTGTAGAAGACATGATGATTCACTAAGGGAGGGTATCTCCGTGATAATGGAACTTGGAAACCTCTATATCCTCATCTTGAAGAGTTGAAATTGAAACAAAAGGTTTACCAAGATCAAGAGCCCTTGACTGTAGGTTTTCAAGACCAACCAGATCCATCAACTTGAAATGAGGATACTTTAAAACCATTCATAAGATAACGTCCTTTTAACTATTCTCCACCAAAATTATGACAAGGGATATTGAAGCTTACTGGCAGCGTTGTTTTTTAAGTCAATCGAGTTGACCCATTTGCAAAGACTGTACTCTTGTGAGCTTGGACAAATTTTACTCCGTCTCCCTTGCTCCTGAATAATTTACAAAGCTTAGGAGTGTTTAGGTTTGTTCTGATTGCCTTGTTGCACTGAAATTTAAAGGTCTTGTCACTTCTAAATATCTGAATTTTTTAAATGGAATTTCTATTTTGGTTTTCGCAAATTAGAGTTCTACAACTTTCAGGGTCTAATTAAAATATATTAGCCCAGTTTTTTTTCTATAAAATGGTATCAAAGCATGTTAAACAATCTGCACAATATTTAACAGATACAGCATATTTTAAATCATTTTTTCTAATTCTTTTAGTTTTTTAGTTTTGTTTTTTCCTGTGTTTTTTTTTCACATTTTACTTACCGCAGAATTAGTGCTATCCTTCAGTTAAACCGTTAGTCACTAATCAAATGCAAAGCTTGGGCTTTTTTATGGTCCCCAAAGAAATATATTCTTAACAACCACAGATAATACTTAGTATTTTTTAAGTATCTATTTTTCTCCATAGTAACATCCGTTTTTATAAGCAAGTTTTTATGCTCTTAGAGTAAATAAAACTTTGTTCATAGAACGAGAACGTGTAACATTTGCTAAATTGGTAGTTTTTCTTAATGGTATACTTTAGTGCCCCTTTTACTTGGATAAAAGCTTATTTTCTTTGTTATTTTACTACTATTTTTAGTTTGCCAGAAAAGAAAAGTCAGAAAGAATGAAATCCCTGCTATAGCCAATACACTGACTCTTTTAAGTATTAAACCAAAAGATATTGGAACTGACAAAAACAAAGATGTCTAATAGGCTATAAACATCTCGGCTCCGGTAACTCGTAACTCATGTGATTTTTTCGTTGAATTGAGGTTGAATCTGAGCCGGAAGCGAAGAGGGGGGAAAGGGCTTTGGAAAGGGTCGCCCCATAAATTGCTACATTTTGTTCATGGTTATAAGAAATTTTTCTCATATTTTGAAACAGTGCCCTTCCCCAAAAATATAACATTCTCAAATTTTTTTTTACATATATGCTTCATTTTATGCTTTTAAACTAAGTATATTCGATTGAAAAGCTGTATTGACATTTTAATAAATGTTTAGTATTTCATGAGCGTATGGTTTTATTTTTCCATTCCTTTGAAATAAAGAGACCTTCGATGTCATTCTTGTTTTCGAAGTGTTCTGAAACCTTCGATCAACTTAGAAAATAGCCACTATAGACAAGTGGTTAGAGTTTAAGAGAGAGAAAAAGGGTATAATTTAAATAAAACAGTGGAACAAAAGAAACCCTTAAATAATAAAATCTTAATTATTTGAAGTTTTTTTTTTTGTTTTTTTTAATCCCACTGTTTTATTTAAATTCGCCCGTTTTTTTTCTCTTAAATTCTGTAAATAAAAAAAAAAAACAGTTGGGTCTAAGAAATTATTTAGACAAGTTATCAACAGGTCATTTTTGTTAATTCTTTAGATTATGGTAGACACGCCTCCTAATATCTATAACTTATTATTTTTTCAAATAACTATAAAAAGAATGCCAACAACCAGAAAGGTTTTGATAGTAGTGGGGCCACTCTGCTTTCTAAGAGAACCCTCCCAGGATTTCCACTGCAGCCTTCTGACGTCACGACAGCCATAGGGAAAATAGCATTGGATTTCCACGGCAGCCCTCTGACGTCATGGCAACAATAGAGAAAATAGCATCGGATTTCAAGCGCATGTTTCTTCATGTGACATACCCCCTTTGTTTTTCTATGAGAGCCCTATTACATCAGGCGACACACCCTATTTAATTTCTGTGTCATCCCTCTGACGTCACGGTACACACCCCCGTTTGAAGCGCATGTTACATCATGTGACACAACCTCGCCTTTAAAGGGTCAGATAAGTGGAGGTAGCAACCCCTCAAGCCGTAATACCTACGCAATGCGGTAGTAGCAATCTAGGTGATGATCCGGCCGGGACACGGCCTGGAGCATGAATATACAGTGCAGTTTCTAAGGAACATGACTTACCACTGACATATATCTAGTACTACAGAAGGGACATGACTTACAAGACAGGTTTCAGAGGCAACACCCATTTTCTAGACCAATCAGAGACATGGAACACAGAGGGTACTTAATATACAGTGCAGTTTCAACGGGACGTGACTTACCACGTACATGTATCTAGTACTACAGAAGGGACATGACTTACCAGACAGGTTTCTGAGGCAACAGCCATTTTCTGGACTAATCAGAGACACCGACAGATTTACATACCAGACGGGTTTCTGAGGTTAACATCCTGGCTGGTTAACAGCCAAGGTGAGCGTGTAATAGTTTCATGGTTCAGTTTAATGATTGCATACGATATTAGGGATATCAAAAAGTTATATCATTTGCGTAATGCCAACTCAATTTGTGAAAAGGTGTACCATTGGCATAAACTCTGCTCTGAATGATCTTAATTGGTGATTGAATAGTAGGGGTGAAACAGAGCTCGAGATGTATTTTAATTGGATTGTATGAAAGTGCTAAAAGGGTTAAACTGCTACCAGTTAAGGTAAGTCGGAAGGAGGTGGTAACTCTTACGCAACTTAACATAAATGTGGAATAATATCAATGGTATCAATCTATGGAAACAATTACTGCTGACAAAAAGGTGATCATGGGACGACTTAGCTTTACTTACCAGTTAAGGTAAGTCTGAGGGGGTTCTAACTCTTACGCAATTTAATATTAATTTGGAAAAACATCATTGGTATCAATCCACGGAAGCGATTACTGTTGACAAGGTGATCATGGGACTTGACTTAGCTTTACTTCTTGGCTCTGTTCTGTATTATACATAACTACCATTTGAGCAGTGATGCTAATATAAAATATGCTTTAGCATTGGGATATGCTAAAAAGTTGAAATTAATAGAGTCGTAGGTGCCAAGATGACCTTGTGAGTTGACCTAGCTTTACTTCTCGGTTGTGTTCTGTATAATACACAAGTACCATTTGAGTAGTGTTATTAATATAAAATATACCTTAAAATTGGAGTACGCTGAAAAGTTGAGACTAATAGAGATGTAGATGCTAAGAAAAGAATCTTAATAAAGAAATTCAGAACAATCCCTAGAAATCCTTAGATATCAACTATTTATATGATTGTGGGCTCGAACCATCAAGGACCGCAACCATCAATGAACCTAACCATCAAGGACCTCAACCTCCAAGGGTCCCCCATCCCCAACTGCCAAAGGGCCCCCTCCCTCTAACTTTTTGGGCCCCTTCCCCCCGTTTTTTAAACTTTTTTTGATGTTTTTTTTACTTTGTTTTATTATTTTTTTTAACATGGTATTTTTTCAACTTTTTTAAACAGGTCTTAGAATTGACATAAAACATATTTAAAACATAAAAATTCACATTTAATATTCTCCAAATTCAAAATGAAAGTGATATAGAAATGTTAGTCGTGACTTTTACTATTAGAAAAATAATGATTGTAGTAGAGGTGTTTTTTATGGACTTAATTTTTTGACTTAGTAGTTATTCAACATTTTTTTTACGTATCTTAAAATGACATGAAATATGCTTGCGGCTCTACCAATCGTACTCTATACTTGCTCATAGATACGGCGCGGCTTTCCCACTGGTACTCTATGGCAGGTTATCGACACTACCTAGCTTATTACATGTATTAAATCAGTAATTTTTACATAATGGAAGAATAAACACATAAGTCATATCTTTAAAAAAGTGAAGAGGAAGCATTTTAAGAAAGTGTTTTCACATGATAGTGTTATTGTGGCATTGAATGCTGACAAGGAGAAGTATTTGAACTATGAAACAAGTACAAGTAGTAACACTATCGGAAACGTATGCGTGCATTGTCATGACAGTAAGAAATTAAATTCCTTTGGAGTACCAAAAAAATTCAACTCTTATGTTGGTAGATATGCAAGATTGAGATCTCCGGAGATGATTACACTCAAAGAGAATGCCAATATAAAAATAATCGTCGATGATAGAGGACAACTCCTTGCTACTATTGCTGGTAACACATTACCTACTGATACATCCTATCGACAGCTTTCGGGTGTTAGCATTCAACAGAAGGTCAAAAGAAGACAGGCGTACTCTTCTACTAATATCATAAACTATATCTTGTCTACGTGCCGGAACTGTTACGTGCGTGAAAATAATGTGGTAATAGATAGTGAAATTGCCAGAAAAATAAAAAGGACATTGGTAGAAAATATCACTAAGGAATATAAAGATGAATCGATGAAAAACAAAGTGCCAGCAAACGTTACTACCATCATTGATCAAACAGTCAATGAACCAAATAATACCAAAGACGAAACGCATATTGAACCTGTCAGTGACACACCGGTGAAAATTTTGGGTGACTCAAATGGAATAATGATTATTCCACTGATTACGAACTAAGAGAAGACAATAGCCACAATATCAAGAGAGAACATGGGGAACTATTTTATGTAAGAGATTCAAAATGTTCAAATTTGTTCATTGGTATTAATAATGTATAATAATATATTTTCTGTTTTAATATTCTACATGTCATTATTTCATTAAAAATATATTATGCATTACATTTTTATGTGTTCATTATTTTTAGAGTATGCTAGCATATCAAACGTTTAGAATGTCTATTAAAACATCCGAGATGTAAGAAAAGGAATTTGCATGCATCATACGTCACATAGACAGGTTAACATAGAGAAAATCTAAGTATCAGAATGAATAAATTCTTTATCAACATCTTTTGTCGGATAGGTTAGGATAAAACTGATAAAATCTAAGTATCAGAGTGAATAAATTTTTTCTAACAACATCTTTGTCATAAACATCGGATAAAATTTCCTAAATCTAAGCATCAGATTCAATAAATTCTTTGTCAACATCCTTTGTCGGAGACGTTGGATAACATTGTCAAAATCTATGTATTAGAGTGAATAAATTCTTTATCAACTTCCTTTGTCTAATACATCAGATAACATTCACAAAATCTAAGTATCAGAGTGAATAAATTCTTTATCATCGTCCTTTGTCAGATATGATTGATAAAATTGAGAAAATCTAAGTATCAGAGTAAATAAATTCTTTATCAATGTCTTTTGACAGATATTTTTGATAACACTGACCAAATCTAAGTATCATAGTGAATAAATTCTTTATCAACTTCTTTTATCAGATACATCAGATAACATTCACGGAATCTAAGTATCAGAGTGAATAACTTCTTTATCATTGTCCTTTGTCAGATATGCCTGATAAAATTGAGAAAATTTAAGTATCAGAATCAATAAATTCTGTATCAATGTCTTTTGACAGATCTATTTGATAAGACTGATAAAATGTAAGTATCAGAGTGAACAAATTCTTTATTAACATTCTTTATCGATATCATTTGTCAGATAAGTTGGATAATATTGGCAAAATCTATGTATCAGAATAAATAAATTCTTTATCAACATCTTTTTTTGGGTAGGTTAAGATAAAATTGATAGAATCTAAGTATCAGAGCGAATAGATTCTTTATCAACATCCTTTGCCGGAAATGTCAGTTAACATTATCAAAACCTAAGTGTCAGAGTGATTAAATTCTGTATCAAAATCTACTGTCAGAAACATGGGATAACATTGAAAAATAGAAGTATCAGAGTGAATAAATTTTTTCTATCACAATCTTTGTTGGATACATCGGATAAAATTGACAAAATCTAAGTATCAGATTGAATAAATTCTTTATCAACATCTTTTGTCGGATACGTCAAATAACATTATCAAAAGCTAAGTATCAGAGTGATTGAATTCTTTATCAAATTCTTTTGTCTGTTACATTGGATAAAATTCACAAAATCTAAGTATCAGAGTGACTAAATTCTTTATCATCGTCTTTTGTCAGATATGCTTGATAAAATTGAGAAAATCTAAGCATCAAAGTGAATAAGTTTTTTCTATCAACTTCTTTGTGAGATACATCGGATAAAATTGACTAAATCTTAATATCAGATTGAATAAATTCTTTATCAACGTCTATTGTCAGATACATGGGATTACATTGACAAAATAAATGCATTTTTGTCGGATACATCGGATAAAATTGACAAAATCTAAGTATCAGATTGAATAATTTCTTTATCAATATCATTTGACAGACACGTTTAATAGTATCAGAGTTAATAAATTCTTTATCATTGCCTTTTGTCAGATATGATTGATAAAATTGAGAGTATCATGGTTTTTTGTCAGATATGCTTGATAAAACTGAAAAAACTAAGCATCAGAGTGAATAAATTCTTTATTAATATCATTTGACAGATACGTTTAATAGTATCAGAGTTAATAAATTCTTTATCATTGCCTTTTGTCAGATATGATTGATAAAATTGAGAGTATTTAAGCATCAGAGTGAATAAATTCTTTATCAGTGTCTTTTGAAAGATACGTTTGATAACACTCACCAAATCTAAGTATAATGGTGAATAAATTCCTTATCAACTTCTTGTGTCGGGTACATCAGGTAACATTCACAAAATCTAAGTATCAGCTTGAATAAATTCTTTATCATCGTCCTTTGTCAAATATGATAAATAAAATTGAGAAAATCTAAGCATTAGAGTGAATAAAATCTTTATCAATGTCTTTTGAAAGATATTTTTGATAACACAGACAAAATTTAAGTATCAAAGTGAACAAACTCTTTATTAACATTCTTTATTGACATCATTTGTCAGATACGTCAGATAACATAGACAAAATCTATGTATTAGAATGAATAAATTCTTTATCATCATCTTTTGTTGGAAACATCGGATAAAATTGAGAAATTCTAAGTATTATATTGAATAAATTCTTTTTCAGCATCATTCGCTGGATACGTTGGTTAACATTATCAAAATCTAAGTATCAGAGTGATTAAATTCTATATCCACATAAATTCTCGGGAACAGAGGATAACATCGACAAAATTTAAGTAGATAGAATGAATAAATGTTTTCTGTCAACATCTCTGTCAGTTACATTTGATAAAATTAACTAAATCTAAGTATCAGATTGAATAAATTCCTTATCAACATCTTTTGTTGGATACGTCGGATATCATTGTCAAAATGTAAGTATCAGAGTGAATTAATTCTCTTATCAACTTCCTTTGTCGGTTACATCAGATAACATTCACAAAATCTAAGTATAAATTCCTTATTAGCATCATTTACTGGATACATCGGTTAAGATTATCAACATCTAACTATCAGAGTGATTAATTTCTATATCAACATCTATTCTCGGATACATAGAATAACATCTACAAATCTAATTATTAGAGTGAATAAATGTTTTCTATCAACATCTCTGTCAAATACATCGGACAAAATTGACAAAATCGAACTATCAGATTAGATAAGTTCTTTATCAACATCTTTTGTTGGATATATCGGATAAAACTGTCAAAATCTAAGTATCAGAGCGAATAAATTATTTTATCAACTTCCTTTGTCGGTCATATCAGATAACATTCACAAAATCTAAGTATCAGAGAGAATAAATTCTTTATCATCGTCTTTTATCAGATACACCTGATAAAATTGCGAAAATCTAAGTATTAGAGTGAACAAATTCTTTATCAATGTCCTTTGACGGATACGTTTGATAACATTGACAAAATCTAAGTATCAGAGTGAATACATTCTTTATGAACATTCTTTATCAACATCATTTGTCGGATACGTCAGATAAAATTGACAAATTCTAAGTATCAGAGTGAATAAATTCTTTATCAACTTCTTTTATTGGATACATCGGATAAAATTGACAAAATCTAAGTATCAGATAGAATAAATTCTTTATCAGCATCCTTTCTCGGATATATTGGATTACATTAACAAAATCTAAATATCAGAGTGAATAATTTTTATCATCATCTTTTTTGTCAGACACATCAGATAAATTGATAAAAATCTAAGCATCAGATCGAATAAATTCTTTATTGACATCCTTTGTTGGATACGTTGGATAACATTGACAAAATCTAAGTATCAGAGTGTATCAGAGTGAGTAAATTCTTTATCAACATCTATTGACGGCTACATAGGAAAACATTGAGAAAATCTATGTATCAGAGAGATTAAATTTTTATCAACATCTTTGTCAGCTACAACGTATAAAATTTACAAAATCTAAGTATCAGAGTGAATAAATGCTTTATCAACATCTTTTGTCGGATATGTTGGATAAAATTGACAAAATATAAGTATCAGAACGAGTAAATTCTTTATCAACATCCTATGCCGGATGCATCGGTTATCCGGAAAAAATTGGCAAAATCTGAGTATCAGTTTGAATAAAGTTTTTATCAGCATCTTTTGTCAGATATCTCGGATAACATTTTCAAAATCTAAGTATCAGAGTGAATAAATTCCTTATCAACTTCTTTTGTTGGATACATCGGATAACATTCATAAAATCTAAGTATCAGAGGGAATAAATTCATTATCATCTTCATTTGTCAGATAGGCTTGATAAAATTGAGAAAAATCCAAGTATCAGAGTGAATAAATTAGTTATCAATGTCGTTTGACAGATACTTTTAATAACATTGACAAAATCTATGCATCAGAGTGAATAAATTCCTTATTGAAAATGTTTTTATCGACATCTTTTGTCGGATACGTCAGATAACATTGACAAAAATCTATGTATTAGAATGAATAAATTCTTTATAAATATCTTTTGTCGGATACGTCGGATAAAATTAACAAAATTTAAGTATCAGATTGAATAAATTCTTTATCAACATTCTTTTTCGGATGCATAAGATAACATTGACAAAATCTAAGTGTCAGCGTCAATAAATTCTTTATCAACATCCTTTTCTGGATAAATCGGATAACATTATCAAAATCTAAGTATCAGAGTGATTAAATTCTATATCAACATTTTTTTCTCGGATCTATAGACAAAATCTAAGTGTCTGAGTGAATAATTTTTTTTTTATCAGCATCTTTTGTCAGATACATTGGATAAAATTGACAAAATAAAAGTATCAGAGTGAATAAATTCGTTATCAACGTATTTATCAGATACATCAGATAACATTCATAAAATCTAAATTCTATTAATGTTACTTTATGCATCGTTACGTTGAATGTAGGTTAGACTGGTTATAGATGGTAGCACACCCGCTCAGACACACAGTCATAGTGAGAGAGACATGCAAAAAGTTGGGTTAATTTAGGTTCATTTTGAGTGGTGCAACACTTTAGATTTTGACTTTAGATACTTAGATTTTGTCGATGTTATCCTATTTATCCGAGAATAGATGCTGATATAGAATTTAATTACTCTGATAGTTAGATTTTGATAATGTTAACCCATGTATCCAGTAAATGATGCTGATAAACAATTTACACTTAGATTTTGTGAATGTTATCTGATATAACCGACAAACGAAGTTGATAAAAGAATTTATTCACTGTGATACTTAGATTTTGACAATGTTATCCGACGTATTAAACAAAAGATGTTGATAAGGAATTTATTCAATCTAATACTCAAATTTTGTCAATTTTATCCGATGTAACTGACAGAGATGTTTATAGAAAACATTTAATCACTGTAATACTTAGATTTTGTCGATGTTATCCTCTGTATCTGAGAATAGATGTTGATATAGAATTTAATCACTCCGATGCTTATATTTTGATAATGTTAACCGACTTATCCAGCAAATGATACTGATAAAGAATTTTTTCACTATGATACTTAGAATTTCTCAATTTTTATCTGACGTATCCGACAAAGGATGATGATAAAGAATTCATTCATTCTAATAAACAGATTTTGTCAATTTTTTCCGACGTATCTGACAAATGATATCAATAAAGAATATTAATAAAGAGTCTTTTCACTTTGATACTTAAATTTTGTCAGTGTTATCAAACATATCTGTCAAAAGACATTGATAAAGAATTTATTCACTCTGATACTTGGATTTTGTGAATGTTAACTGATGTATCCGACAAAAGAAGTTGGTAAGGAATGTATTCGCTATGATACTTAGTTTTGGCGAGTTTGATCAAATGTATCAGTCAAAAGACATTGATAAAGAAATTATTCACTCTTATGCTTATATTTTCTTAATTTTATCAATCATATCTGACAAAGGGTGATAATAAAGCATTTATTCACTCTGATACTATCAAACGTATCTGTCAAATGATATTGATAAAGAATTTATTCACTCTGATGCTTAGATTTTTTCTATCTAATCAAGCATATCTGACAAAAGACGATGATAAAGAATTTATTCACTCTGATATTTAGATTGTTTGAATGTTATCTGATGTAACAGACAAAAGAAGTTGATAAAGAATTCATTCACTCTGTTACTTAGATTTTAATAATGTTACATGACGTATCCAACAAAAGATGTTGACAAAGAATTTATGCAATCTGATACTTAGATTTTGTCAATTTTATCCGATGTATCCGACAAAGATGCTGATAGAAAAATTTATTCACTCTCATACTTAGATTTTGTCAATGTTATCCCATCTATCTGACAATAGATGTTGATAAAGAATTTATTTAATCTGATACTAAGATTTCGTCAATTTTTCCGATGAATCTGACAAAGAAGTTGATAGAAAAAATTTATTAACTCTGATGCTTAGATTTTCTCAATTTTATCAGGCATACCTGACAAAAGACGATGATAAAGAATTTATTCACTCTGATCCTTGGATTTTGTCAATGTTATCCCATATATCTGACAATAGATGTTCATACACAATTTAATAACTCTGACACTTAGGTTTTGATAATGTTAACTGACATTTCCGGCAAAGGATGTTGATAAAGAATCTATTTGCTCTGATACTTAGATTTTATCAATTTTATC
This sequence comes from Artemia sinica, assembly GCA_027921565.1. Lineage (NCBI taxonomy): Eukaryota > Metazoa > Arthropoda > Branchiopoda > Anostraca > Artemiidae > Artemia > Artemia sinica. The sequence goes on along the minus strand of CM051267.1, from coordinate 10,570,657 downwards.
CCTACCTATCCGACAAAAGACATTTATAAGGAATTTAATCACTCTGATACTTAGATTTGGTGAGTGTTATGAAACGTATCTGTCAAAATTCATTGATAAGAATTTATTTACTCTGATGCTTAGATTTTCTGAATTTTATCAACCATATCTGACAAAGGGCGATGATAAAAAATTTATTCACTCTTATACTATCAAATATATCTGTCAAATCATATTGATAAAGAATTTATTCACTCTGATGCTTAGATTTTCTCAATTTTATCAAGCATATCTGACATAAGACGATGACGACGAATTTATTCACTCTGATACTTAGATTTTTATAATGTTATCTGACGTATCTGACAAAAGAAGTTGATAAAGAATTTATTCAATCTGAAACTTATATTTTGTCAAATTTATCCGATGTATCTGAAAAAGATGCTGATCGAAAAATTTATTCACTCTGATACTTAGATTTTGTCAATCTCATCTCATGCATCCTACAATAGATGTTGATAAAGAATTTTAATCAACCTTATACTAAGATTTAGTCAATTTTATCAGATGTATCTGACAAAAAAGTTGATAGGAAATTTGTTTCACTCTGCTGCTTAGATTTTCTCAATCTTATCAAGCATATCAGACAAAAGAAGTTGATAAAGAATTCATTCAGTCTATCACTTAGATTTTGATAATGTTATCTGACGTATCCAACAAAGATGTTGATAAAGAATTTATCCAACCTGATACTTAGATTTTGTCAATTTTATCCGATATGTCCGACAAAGATGCTGATAGAAAAATGTATTCCCTCTGATACTTATATTTTATCAATGTTATCCCATGTATCTGACAATAGATGTTGATAACGAATTTATTCAATCTGATACTTAGATTTAGTCAATTTTTTACGATGTATCTGACAAAGAAGTTGATAGAAAAAATTTATTCACTCATGCTTAGATTTTCTCAATTTTATCAAGCATATCTGACAAAAGACGATGATAAAGAATTTATTCACTCTGATGCTTAGATTTTGTCAATGTTATCCCATATATCTGACAATAGATGTTAATACAGAATCTAATCAGTCTGACACTTAGATTTTGGTAATGTTAACTGATATTTCCAGCAAAGGATGTTGATAAGGAATCTATTCGCTCTGATACTTAGATTTTATTAATTTTATCCCAAACTATCCGACAAAAGACACTGATAAAGAATTTATTCACTATGATACTTAGATTTTGTGAGTGTTATCAAACGTATCAGTCAAAAGACATTGATAAAGAATTTATTAATTCTGATACTTAGATTTTCTCAGTTGTATCAATCATATCTGATAAACGGCGATGATAAACAATTTATTCACTCTGATACTATCAAACGTATCTGTCAAATGATATTGATTAAGAATTTATTCACTCTGATGCTTAGATTTTTTCTATCTAATCAAGCATATCTGACAAAAGACGATGATAAAGAATTTATTCATCCTGATATTTAGATTTTTTGAATGTTATCTGATGTAACAGACAAAAGAAGTTGATTTTGTGAGTGTTATCAAACAAATCTGTCAAAAGACACTGATAAGGAATTTATTCACTCTGATGCTTAGATTTTCTCAGTTGTATCAACCATATCTGACAAACGGCGATGATAAAAAATTTATTCACTCTGATACTATCAAATGTATCTGTCAAATGATATTGATAAATAGTTTATTCACTCTCATGCTTAGATTTTCTCAATTTTATCAAGCATATCTGACAAATGACGATAATAAAGAATTTATTCACTCTGATACTTGGATTTTGTCACTGTTATCCCATGTATCTGACAATAGATGTTGATGCAGAATTTCATCACTTTGACACTTAGGTTTTGATACTGTTAACTGACATTTCCGGCAAAGGATGTTGATAAAGAATCTATTCGCTCTGATACTTAGATTTTATCAATTTTATACCAACCTATCCGACAAAAGAAATTGATAAAGAATTTATTCACTCTGATACTTAGATTTGGTGAGTGTTATCAAACGTATTCGTCAAAAGACATTGATAAAGAATTTATTCACTCTGATGCTTATATTTTCTCAATTTTATCAATCATATCTGACAAAGGGCAATGATAAAAAATCTATTTACTCTGAAACTATCAAATGTATCCGTCAAATGATATTGATAAAGAATTTATTCACTCTAATGCTTAGATTTTCTCAATTTTATCAAGCATATCTGACAAATGACGATAATAAAGAATTTATTCACTCTGATACTTAGATTTTGTGAATGTTATCTGATGTAACAGAAAAAAGAAGTTTATAAAGAATTCATTCACTCTGTTACTTAGATTTTGATAATGTTATCCGACGTATCCAACAAAAGATGTTGATAAATTCAATCTGAAACTTAGATTTTGTCAAATGTATCAAATGTATCCGACAAAGATGCTGATATAAAAATTTATTCTCTCTTACACTCAGATTTTGTCAATCTCATCTCATGCATCTGACAATAGATGTAGAAAAAGAATTTTAATCAATATGATACTAAGATGTAGTCAATTTTATCCGATGTATCTGACAAAGAATATGATAGAGAAATTTATTTACTCTGCTGCTTAGATTTTCTCAATCTTATCAAGCATATCAGACGAAAGAAGTTGATAAAGAATTCATTCACTCTGTTACTTAGATTTTGATAATGTTATCTGACGTATCCAACAAAAGATGTTGATAAAGAATTTTTCCAATTTGATACTTAGATTTTGTCAATTTTAGCCAATGTATCCGACAAAGATGCTGATAGAAAATTTATTCACTCTGATACTTAGATTTCATCAATGTTATCCCATGTATCTGACAATAGATGTTGATAAGGAATTTTTTCCTTATCTAAGATACTAAGATTTAGTGAATTTTTTCCGATGTATCTGACAAAGAAAATGATAGAAAAAATTTAGTTACTCTGATGCTTAGATTTTCTCAATTTTATCAAGCATATCTGACAAAAGACGATGATAAAGAATTTATTTACTCTGATGCTTAGATTTTGTCAATGTTATCCCATATATCTGAAAATAGATGTTGATAGAGAATCTAATCACTCTGACACTTAGGTTTTGTTAATGTTAACTGACATTTCCGGCAAAGTATGTTGATAAAGAATCTATTTGCTCTGATACTTAGATTTTATCAATTTTATACTAACCTATCCGACAAAAGACACTGATAAGGAATTTATTCACTCTGAGACTTAGATTTGGTGAGTGTTATCAAACATATCTGTCAATAGACATTGATAAAGAATTTATTGACTCTGATGCTTAGATTTTCTCAGTTTTATCAATCATATCTGATAAACGGCGATGATAAAGAATTTATTCATTCTGACACTTAGATTTTGTGAATGTTATCTGATGTAACAGACAAAAGAAGTTGAAAAATAATTCAATCACTCTGATGCTTAGATTTTGATAATGTTATCCGACGTATCCGACAAAAGATTTTGATAAAGAATTCATTCACTCTGTTACTTAGATTTTGATAATGTTATCCGACGTATCAAACAAAAGATGTTGATAAAGAATTTATTCAATATGATACTTAGATTTTGTCAATTTTATCCGATGTATACGACAAAGATGCTGCTAGAAAAATTTATTCACTCTTATACTTAGATTTTGTCAATGTTGCCCCATATATCCGACAATAGATGTTGATAAAGAATTTATAAAACCTGATACAAAGATTTAGTCAATTTTATCCGATGTATCTGACAAAGAAGTCGATAGAAAAAATTTATTCACTCTGATGCTTACATTTTCTCAATTTTATCAAGCATATCTGACAAAAGACGATGATAAAGAATATATTCAATCTGATACTTAGATTTTGTGAATGTTATCCGATGTAACAGACAAAAGAAGCTGAAAAATAATTCAATCACTCTGATGCTTAGATTTTGATAATGTTATCCGACGTATCAAACAAAAGATGTTGATAAAGAATTTATTCAATATGATACTTAGATTTTATTAATTTTATCCGATGTATCCGACAAAGATGCTGATAGAAAAAATTTATTCACTCTGATACTTATAGTTTGTCAATATTATCCCATGCATCTGACAATAGATGTTGATACAATATTTAATCACTCTGTCACTTAGGTTTTGATAATGTTAACTGACATTTCCAGCAAAGGATGTTGATGAGGAATCTATTCACTCTGATACTTAGATTTTATCGATTTTATCCCGAACTATCCGACAAAAGATGTTGATAAAGAATTTATTCATTCTGATACATAGATTTTGTCAATGTTATCCGACGTATCCGACAAATGATATCGATAAAAAATGTTAATAAAGAATTTGTTCACTCTGATACTTAAATTTTATCAGTGTTATCAAAAGGATCTGTCAAAAGACATTGATAAAGAATTTATTTACTCTGATAGTCAGATTTTCCCAATTTTAAAAGGCATATCTGACAAAGGACGACGATAAGGAATTTACTGACTCCCATGCTTAGATTTCGTAAATGTTATCTGATGTATCTGACAATAGAAGTTGAAAAAGAATTTATTCACTATGATACTTAGATTTGGTCAGTGTTATCAAACGTATCTGTCAATAGACATTGATTAAGAATTTATTCACTCTGATACTTACATTTTCTTAATTTTATCTAGTATATCTGACAAAAGATGATGATAAAGAATTTATTCACCCTGATACTTAGATTTTGTGAATGTTACCTGATGTATTAAACAAAGGAAGTTGATAAGGAATTTATTCACTCTAATACATAGACTTTGACAATTTTATCCAACGTATCCGACAAAGTATGTTGATAAAAAATTTATTCAATTTGATACTTGGATTTAGTCAATTTTATCAGATGTATATGACAAAGACGTTGTTATATAAAAAAATTATTCACTCTGATACTTATATTTTGTCAATGTAATCCCGTGTATCTGACAATAGATGTTGATACAGAATTTCATCACTCTGACACTTCGGTTTTTATAATGTTAACCGACATATCCGAGATGTTGATAAGGAATCTATTCACTCCGATACTTAGATTTTATCAATTTTATCCTGACCTATCCGACAAAAGATGTTTATAAAGCATTTATTCATTCTGATACATAGATTTTATCTATGTTAACCTATCTATCCGACATATGATGCGTGCAAATTCCTTTTCTTATATCTCCGATGTTTTAATAGACATTCTAAACGTTTGATATGCGAGGATACTCTAAAAATAATGAACACATAACAATGCGATGCATAATATATTTTTAATGAAATAAGGACATGTAGAATATTAATACAGAAAAGATATTATTATACATTACTAATGTCAATGAACAACTTCGGACATTTTAAATCTGGTCCATAAAATAGTTCACCATGTTCTCTCTTGATACTGTAGCTATTGTCTTCTCTTAGTTCGTAAGCAGTGGAATAATCATTATTCCATTTCGAGTCATACACAATTTTTACTGGTGTGTCACCGACAGGTTCAATATGCGTTTCGTTTTTGGTATTATTTGGTTCATTGACTGTTTGATCAATGATGGTAGTAACGTTTGCTGGCACTTTGTTTTTCATCAATTCATCTTTATATTCTTTAGTGATATTTTCTACCAATTTGCTGTTTATTTTTCCGGCAATTTCACTGTCCATTACCACATTACTTTTAAACAAGTAACAGTTCCGGCACATAGACAAGATATGGTTTATGATATTTGTAGAAGAGTACGCCTGTCTTCTTTTGACCTTTGGTACTCCAAAGGAATTTAATTCCTTACTGTCATGACAATGCACGCATACGTTTCCGATAGTGCTACCCCTTGTACTTGTTTCATAGTTCAAATACTTCTCCTTGTCAGCATTCAATGCTAAATAACACTATAATGTGAACACACTTTCTTAAAATGCTTCATCTTCACTTTTTTAAAGATATGAATTATGTGTTTATCCTTCCACTGTGTAAAAATCACTGATTTAATACATACGATAAGCTAGATGGTATCGATAACCTCCCTTAGAGTACCATTGGGAAAGCCGCGTCATGTCTTTGAGCCATCATAGAGTACGATTGGTAAAGCTGCAAGCTTATTTCATGTCATTTTAAGAAACGTAAAAATTAGTTGAATAATTTCTAAGTCCAAAAAATTCAGTCCATAAGAAAAGTGCTACTACAATCATTATTTTTCTAATAGTAAAAGTCAAGACTTTTATATCATTCTCATTTTGAATTTGGAAAATAAGAAATGTGTTTTTTATATGTTTCAAGTATGGTTTATGTCATTCTAAGACATGTAAAAAAAAGTTAAAAAAATACCATGTTAAAAAAAATAATAAAAAAAAGTTTTAAAAAACTTCAAAAAAATGTATAAAAAAAAGTGGGGAGGGGACCAAAAATTTGGAAGAAAGGGGCCCCTTGGAGGTTTAGGATAGGTGGCCCTTGGAGGATGAGATACTTGGTGGTTAGGGTTATTGATGGTTGCGGTCCTTGATGGTTCAAACCCATAATCATCTCACTAGTCAATTCCCAAGGATTCCAAGGATTTTTCTGAATTTATTTATTAAAATTCTTTTCTTTGCATCTACATCTCTATTAGTCTCAACTTTTTAGAATACTCCAATGCTAAGGAATATTTTATATTGATAAGACTACTCAAATGATACTTGTGTATTATACAGAACACACCCGAGAAGTAAAGCTAGGTCAACTCACAAGGTCATCTTGGCACCTACGACTCTATTACTTTCAACTTTTTAGCATATCCCAATGCTTAAGCATATTTTATATTGGCAACACTGCTCAAATGGTAGTTATGTATTATACAGAACACAGCCAAGAAGTAAAGCTAAGACAAGTCCCATGATCACCTTGTCAACAGTAATCGTTTCTGTAGATTGATACCAATGATGTTATTCCAAATTTATATTAAATTGTGTAAGAGTTACCACCCCGTCAGACTTACCTTAACCGGTAAGTAAAGCTAAGTCAAGTCCCATGATCACCTTGTCAGCAGTAATTGTTTCCATAGATTGATACCATTGATGTTATTCCAGATTTATGTTAAGTTGCTTAACAGTTACCACCCCCTCATACTTACCTTAACTGGTAAGCAGTCTAACCCTTTTAGCACTTAAATACAATCAAATTGAAATAAGTTTCGAGCTCTGTTTCACCCCTATTATTCAATCACCAATTAAGATCATTCAGAGCAGAGATCTGCCAATGGTATACCTTTTCGCAAATTGAGTTTGCATTACGCAAATGATATAACTTTTTATATCTCTAATATCGTATGCAATCATTAAATCTAACTATGAAACTATTACATGCTCAACTTGGCTGTTAACCAGGCAGGCTGTTAACATCAAAAGCCTCTCTGGTATGTAAATCTGTCGTTGTCTCTGATTAGTCCAGAAAATGGCTGTTGCCTCAGAAACCTGTCTGGTAAGTCATGTTCCTTCTGTAGTACTAGATACATGTCCGTCGTAAGCCATGTCCTGTTGAAACTACACGGTATATTAAGTACTCTCTGTATTTTGTGTCTCTGATTGGCCTAGAAAATGGGTGTTGCCTCAGAAACCTATCTGGTAAGTCTTGTCCCTTCTGTAGTACTACATACGTGCTCGTGGTAAGTCATGTCCCGTTGAAACTTCAGTGTACGTTAAGTACCCTCTGTATTCGATGTCTCTGATTGGTCTAGAAAATGGGTGTTGCCTCAGAAACCTGTCTGGTAAATCATATCCTGTCAGAAACCTGTCTGGTTCTGTAAAACTAGATACATGTCAGTGGTAACTCATGTCACGTTGAAACTGCACTGTATATTCATACTCCAGACCTTGTCCCGGCCGAATCAGCACCTAGGTTACTACTTGCGGTTACCGGTTCTCTTAATGAGAACACAGTTCCTAAGACTCCGTGACAAACCCCTCTTGACTCCAATGACGTCATGACTCATCCCGTTTCAAACGGAGAAGACTAACATGCCTGGCTTAATTTACTGTCACCATGCGTCAGGAACCCACGGGGGAATCCCCTCCTGTAACGTAATGACAGCTCACACCTTTCTTAATTATTGTGCATCACCCTCATATGGTACTTTTTTTTACCCGAAACCCCCAAAGCGTTTTTTTCATTAACTTAACGGCAGCACACACTTTATGTAAGGTCAGCGGATCTTACGCATGGACGGCACATCCATCACTGCCAGATAATACCATTTTGACATTTTCAGCCCAAAAGTCTCATGACAATTTCTCTTTTTCGCGTTTTATTTTTTCGCTCGAAACACCTTTCATCTTTTTTTTCTTTTTTTTCTTTTTCTATAGTTCTTGACCCCGCCAGGATTCGAAAGGTCATTCCCTTCCAATGGTACAGCGCCCCAAGCAAGTCGTCAATGAAAATATTTCCAGTATTTTGTATCTGGAACTATATTCTAAAATTAACCTATAGCATGACACCTGAGATTCTCCGTTTTTTGCACTCGTTAGAATGATGCGTTACTCTCCCGATTTGATACACATTTGCTCTCAAGATATTAATAACGATAAAACGAAAATGTATCGTTTCTTTACGTGGGATATTAGATTTCACACTAACGCGGCAACCCCCCCCCCCCCACCCCACTAGTATGCAATACCGGAGGAATATGGTTGGTATTAGATGCAAATTTAAGACATATCAAGATCTTTTAAGAAAAACATCCGTTTCTTTTAGTACCTGTTACATTTTCTCCGCTTCCATGTGAAAAATTCCTTAATATCTCCACCCTAACATTTAAGCTGTAGTTCACTCCATAATGACATTCAATGACTCCTCCCCAACCCTGACAAGACATCATCTCCACCAAGACATTTTTCAGGCATTTCCTATTAACAGCTATGTCCTTAAATCCCGAGATTCAAATTTTTTTGCAACCCAAGCCAATCATAATGCCCCACAAAACGCCCCACACCGCCATGGTATTTCAACCATAGTACAACAGCCCCCCTTGGCTTACCTGATATTAGTGATAAATTGAAACCATATTAAGAAATTCTTTGAATGACTTTTACGAAATGCACCGTTTCATTGAGTATTGTTGGATTTCACTCCCCCTCTAGCAAAAAATTCTTTTAACAACTCCCACCTTATCTTTAAGCTCTAGAGTATAGTAGTCAAGGACAATGCATACACCTTGGTAAATTATGGATGATATTAAACACCCCCCCCTGACATCTCTCCCGCTACATCCCTCCCGTGACATCTTTCAGGCATTTCCTCATAAAAATTATGGCTTTAAATCTCGTGATTCAAGTTTTTGCAGCCCATGCCTATCATGATGTCCCCACAAAGCACTCCACACCACCACGGCATCACATCCATCCATCGCCATATGGCACCAAACCCCACCCCATCCCCGGGTGAGCTGATATTACTGGTATATTTGAACCATATTAAGAGGTATTATTGAAAGACATTAAAAAAATATCCATTTCTTTAAGATAAACTTATAGATATTTCATAATATCCCAACAATAGATTCCACCAGCCACCTAGCTTTCATTTTCAGAGGGCACCTCGATCATAGATGCAATTTTTAGGCATTATTGCGGCTTATAATAGGATAAAATATTAGCAATAACATGGGTAATTTAAGGAAAGATGAGGGGAGAGGACTCCATGGGAGGGGACCCTCTGTGGGGGGTGAGGGGGGTGGGGGTAGGGGGCTTGTTTTCCCCTCACCAGCTCAGAACTGCCTTTACTATCTAGTCATTTTTGTTTATTTATATTTTTTTCGTTGCGCAAAGTGGTAATTTGAATGTTTAATTTTTAAAGTTTTTTATATTGTTTTTTGTTAGCCCACCACTAGGATACCGGCCCACTTGCTGGCCGCCTCCGAGGGAGGGTTCTGTCCACCAAATAGTTTTTCCCAGTCCTTACGAAACCCAGGGTGCATTTTTAAGCAAAAATATCAAAACACACAAAGAAGGGGACATACTTGTTCCAACCTTTCCCGCGTACTGCGGGGAGTTTGGTCAGTGTCTACTCATTCCAGGAACGGAATCCAGACTTCGGCTATATGATACAATTTCTACGGCAACAATCTAACATCATATCATCCCTGTTACTAGCGATCAGCTAGAAAGATTCCCAACCACACACTGGATTCCAAGCATTCTATTATTTCTTCTATATTGGCATGATTCCTAGCCATTTTGGTACATCTTACAAGCTAGACTAAATATGAATGACGCCATTGTATCTTACAAGCTAGACTAAAAGGACCCCATGAGGGTCCAGCACAGCACAAAAACGAGTGCTCCGTAATAACGGCAATGCATATCTTAAGCAATATCACCTAATGGGAGAGGTTGGAAAATCACTTTGAGAGAAGGGTAGATACTCAAACCGTTAAAAAGTATGCTTATGATCCAGAGCGGAATGGCGCTGGAGCATTGTTTTCACACCGGCACCACCCCTCCACATGACACCAAGCCTCACCCCCCAGGAATTTTTCAACCTTTTTCGCTCCGAAAACAAGCTTCTGAAATCACATTGAACAATATATTTTTGAAGACAGAGAAGCCCCCCCTCCTTTCTTTACTAGTGTTTGATGCTCTAAGCATTTCACCTCACAATGTTACACTATAACTGCCCCTGTGAAACCCCTCTGTCATCGCCCCATCTCCCCCAAAACACTTTTCAGGCATTTCTTGTTAAAAGTTCCACTTCAAGTCATTCATTCGAGTTTTCGTAAGCAACTCACCCCACAGTGCCACAGTTTTACTACCCCTACAAAACCTCTCTGTCATCGCCTCATCTCCCCATTACATTCTGTCGATGCTTCAAAGTTCATTTTGGAATTTTTTTCCTTGAAATGTAAGACTTGGAATATTTTTGTAGTTGTTTACCTTATCACTGTTACATTCTGTTAGTGTTTCATAGTTCATTTCGGGATTTTATCGTTGAAATGTAACATTTGAAATATTTTCGTAGTGGTGTGTCTTGTCACTTTTACATTCTGTAGATGTTTCAGAGTTCATTTTAGAATTTTTTCGTTGAAATGTAAGACTTGGAATATTTTTGTAATGTTATGTCATGTTTTACCTTATCACTGTTACATTCATTCTCATGATGCTTCACACTTCGTTTTGAAATTTTTTCGTTAAAATGTAAGACTTGGAATATTTTTATACTGTTGTATCGTCAGTTACCTTGTCATTATTACATTCTGTCGATGTTGCAAAGTTCATTTCGTTTTTTTTCATTGAAATGTAACACTTGAAATATTTTCGTGGCGTTCTGTCTTGTCACCTTCAAATTCTGTACATGTTTCAAATTTCAATTTGGAATTTTCTCATCGAAATGTAGGATCTGGAATATTTTTGTAGTGTTATCTCATGATTTACCTTGTCACTATCACACTCTCTTGATGTTTCAAAGTTCATTTTGGAGCTTTTTGTGTCAAAATGTAAGACTTAGAATATTCTTGTACTGTTGTCTCCTAGTTTACCGTGTCAGTGCTACATTCTGCTGATGTTTCAAAGTTAATTTTAGGATTTTTTCGTTGAAATGTAAAACTTGGAATATTTTTGTACTGGTTTATCTTGTCATTACTACATTCAGTTGATGTTTCAACATTCATCTGGAATTTTTTCCTTGAAATTTAAGACTTGGAATATTTTTGTAGTGTCATATCATGATTTACCTTGTAACAGTTACACGCTCCTGATGTTTCAAAGTTCATTTTGGAATTTTTCTCCTTGAAATCTAAGACTTTGAATATTTTTGTTCTGTTATGTCATGTTTTATCTTGTCACTGATACTCTTTCTTGATGTTTCAATGTTCATTTTGGAATTTTTTGTTGAAATGTAACACTTGGTATATTTTCGTAGCGTTGTGTCTTGTCACCGTTACATTCCGTAGATATTTTCAGTTTGGAAAATTCAGTTTGGAAATTTTTCGTATAAATGTAAGACTTGGAATATTTTTGTAGTGGTTTACCTTGTCACTGTTTCACTCTCTTGATGTTTCAAAGTTCTTTTTGGAATTTTTGTCTTGAAATGTAAGACTTGGAATATTTTCGTACTGTTGTTTCTTGGTCCACCAGGTCACTGCTACATTCTGTTGATGTTTCAAAGTTTATTTTGAGATTTTTCCATTGAAATGTAAGACTTGGAATATTTTTGTAGTGGTTTACCGTGTCACTGTTACATTGTGTAGATATTTAAAGTTCATTTTGGAATTCTTTCGTTGAAATGTAAGACTTAGAATATTTTTGTACTAGTTTACAATGTCACTCTAACATTCTGTAGATGTTTCAAAGTTTATTTTGGAATTTTTTTGTTGAAATGTAAAACTTGGAATATTTTGGTACTGTTGCGTCATGGTTTACATTGTCAGTGTTACATTCTGTCGATGCTTCAAAGTTCATTTTGGAATTTTTTCCTTGAAATGTAAGACTTGGAATATTTTTGTAGTGGTTTACTGTTACATTCTGTTAGCGTTTCATAGTTCATTTCGGGATTTTATTGCTGAAATGTAACACTTGAAATATATTTGTAGTGGTGAGTCTTGCCACTGTTACATTCTGTAGATGTTTTAAAGTTAATTTTAGAATTTTTTTTCGTTGAAATGTAAGATTTGGAATATTTTTGTAATGTTATGTCATGTTTTACCTTGTCACTGTTACACTCTCATGATGCTTCATACTTGATTTTGGAATTTTTTCGTTCAAATGTAAGACTTGGATTATTTTTATACCGTTGTATCCTCGGTTACCTTGTCATCATTACATTCTGTCGATATTGCAAAGTTCATTTTGGGATCTTTCATTGAAATGTAACAATTGGAATATTTTCGTGGCGTTCCGTCTTGTCACCGTAGATGTTTCAAATTTCAGTTTGGAATTTTCACATCGAAATGTAGGATCTGGAATATTTTTGTAGTGTTATCTCATGAATTACCTTGTCACCATCATACTCTCTTGATGTTTCAATGTTCATTTTGGAATTTTATGTGTCAAAATGTAAGATTTGGAATAATTTTGTACTGTTATTTCATGTTTTAGCTTATCACTGCTACACTCTCTTGATGTTTCAAAGTTCATTTTGGAAATTTTTCGGTGAAATGTAACGCTTGAAATATTTTCGTAGCGTTGTGTCTTGTAACCGGTACATTCTGTAGATGTTCCATAGTTCATTTTGGAATTTTTCGTTGAATAGTAAGACTTCATTTTCATTAGACATAAGACTTCACAGTTCATTTCGAGATTTTTCCGCTGAAATGTAAGACTTGGAATATTTTTATAGTAGTTTATCGTATCACTGTAACATTTCAGTTGATGTTTTAAAGTTAATTTGGATTTTTTTTTCTTTGAAAAGTATGACTTGGAATATTTTTTGTCGGGGTTTACCTTGTCACTGTTACATTCAGTTAACGTTTCATACTTCATTTGGCTTTTTGTGGTGGAAATGCAAGACTTGGAATAGTTTTGCAGTATTATTTCCTCTTTTACCTTGTTACTGTTACATTCTGTTAACGTTTCATACTTCATTCGGATTTTTTTTGTTGAAATGTAAGACATGGAATAGTTTTGCAGTGCTGTTTCGTCGTTTACCTCGTCACTGTTACAATCTCATGATGTTTCGAAGTTTTGTTGAAATGTAAGAATTGGAACTTTTTTGTAGTGTTGTGGTTTACCTTGTTGCTGTTACATGCAAAAAGTTAGGTTAACTTAAGATCGCTTAGCGTTGACGTTAAGTGATCTTAAATTAACTTTAAATTAAACTTTTTAAGAAAAAATGTCTGAAAAGTGTTTTGGGGGAGACGGGGCGATGACAGAGAGGTGTTGTAGGGGCAGTAATAGTGTGGTACTGTGGGGTGAACTGCTTACGAAAACCCAAATGACTTGAAGTAAAACTTTTAACAATAAATGTCTAACAAGTGTTTTGGGGAGATGGGGAGATGACAGAGGGGTGGCACAGGGGCGGTGATAGTGTAACATTGTGCGGTAAAATGCTTAGAGTATCAAACACTAGTAAAGAAAGGGGGCTTCTCGGTTTTCAAAATATATTGTTTAATGTGACCCCAGAAGTTTTTTTTTTGAGTGAAAAAGGTTGAAAATGTTCTAGGAGTGAGGCTTGGTGTCATGTGGAGGGCTGATGCAGGTGAGAAAACAGTTTCTCAGTGCCATTCCGCTCTGGACCATAAGTATACTTTATAGCGGTTCGAGTATCTACCCTTCTCACAAGGGCATATTCCAACCTCTCCCATTAGGTGGCATTGCTTAAGATATGCACTGTCTTTATTAAGAAGTACTCGTGTGTTTCCTGTGCTGGACCCTCATGGGGTCCTTTTAGTCTAGCTTAAGATACAATGGCGTAAATCATATTAGACCTGGTCACGGAAATCCATTGGATCTTCCTGAAAAATAATGTACCAAAATGGCTAGGAATCATGCCAATATAGAAGAAATAATAGAACGCATAGAATCCCGGGTGTGGTTCCAGGGGTGGGAATCTTGCTAGCTGAGCGCTAGAAACAGGTATGATGTGATATCAGATAGTTGCCATAGAAATTCTATGACAACTTCCCTGTTATTACTATTTTTAAGTTATCTCGAGCAATTACGTTCTTTTAACCTCCTTTATCGTCTAGCCGAAGTTTGAATTCCGTCCCTGGATTGAGTAGACACTGACCAAACTACCCCGCAGTGCGCGGGATAGATTGGAACCAGAATTTCCCCTCCTTTGCGTGTTTTAATATTTTATCAGAAAAATGTGCCCTGGGTTACGTAAGGACTGGGACAAACCACTCGGTGGACTGAACCCTCCCTTGGAGGCAGCCAGTGAGCGGGCCAGTGCCCGAGTGGAGGGAGGACATCTGTGGGCTAACAAAAAAATATAAGAAAACTTTTAAAAATTAAACACTTGAAAATTACCACTTTGCACAACGAAAAAAGAAATATTAATAAACATTAATGAATAGATAAAAAAGGCAGTTTTGAGCTGGTGAGGGAAAAACCGGCCCCCTCCCTCCCCCTACCCACAGACGGCCGCCTCCCATGAAGTCCCCTAATCTTTCCATAAATTACGCATGTTATTGTTTATATTTTATCCTTTTATAAGCCACAATAATGCCTAAAAATTGCATCTATGATCAAGGCGCCCTCTGAAAATGAACGCTAGGTGATGGGTGGAATCTATTGTGGGGATATATTGAAATATCCATAAGTTTAACTCAAAGAAATGGATATTTTTGTTAAAAACCTTTCAATAATACCTCTTAATATGGTTTAAATAAACCACTAATATCAGCTCACCCGGGGGAGGAGGGTGGGGTCTGTTGCCATATGTTGATGAATAGGGATGATGCCATGACGGTGTGAAGCGTTTTTGGGGGGTATCATGATAGGCTTGGGTTGCAAAAACTTGAATCACAGGATTTAAAGGCATAATTTTTATGAGTGAAATCCCGGAAAGATGTCTTGGGGCAGATGTAGCGATTTAAGAGGGGGGGGGGTGTTTAATATCATCCATAATTTACCAAGGTGGTATGCATTGTCATTGACTGGTATACTCTAGAGCTTAAAAATAAGGTGGGAGGTGTTAAATAAATTTTTGCTAGAGGGGGAGTGAAATATAACAATACTCAATGAAACGGTGAATTTCGTTAAAAGTCTTTCAAGAAATCTCTTAATATGGTTGAAATGTATCACTAATATCAGGTCGTGCAGGGAAGGGGTTGGGGGGCTTGTATCACATGGGTGAAATGCTAAGGCGGTGTGGAGAGGGTTTTGTGGGGCATCATGATTGGCTTGGGTTGCCAAAAAACTTGAATCACGGGATTTAAAGACACAGTTTTTAATAGGAAATGCCTTAAAATGTCTTGGTTGAGATGATGTCTTGTCAGGGTTGAGGGGGAGGGGGAGTCATGTAATATCATCGTGGGATGACCTAAAGCTTAAAAGTTAGGGTGGAGACATTAAGGAATTTTTCCCATGGAAGCGGTGAAAATCTAACAGGTACTAAAAGAAATGGATTTTTTCCTTAAAAGCTCTTAATATGTCTCATTCCTCCGGTATAGCATGCTAGAGGGGGGGGGAGATATTGTCGCGATAGTGTGAAATCTAATATGCTACGTAAAGAAACGATACATTTTCGTTTTATCGTTATTAATATCTTGTGAGCAAATGTCTGTGAGCAATGGAGTGTATCAAATTGGGAGAGTAACGCATCATTCTAACAAGTGCAAAAAAAATGGGGAATCTTAGCTGTCATGCAATAGGTTAATTTTAAAATATGGTTCCAGATACAAAATTCTGGAAATGGTTTCATGGACGACTTGCTTGGGGTGCTGTACCATTGGAAGGGAGTGACCTTTCGAATTCTGGCGGGGCCAAGAACTATAGAAACAGAAAAAAAAGAAAAAATATGAAAGGTGTTTCGAGCGAAAAAATGGAACGTCGAAAAAGAGAAAATGTCTTGAGGCTTTTGGGCGAAAAATGTCAAAAGGGTATTATCTGGCAGTGATGGATGTGCCGTCCATGCACAAGATGTGCTGACCTTACATAAAGTGTGTGCCACCATTAAGTTAATGAAAAAACGCTTTGGGGGTTTCGGGCGAAAAAACGTACCACATGAGAGTGATGCACAATAATTACGTAAGGTGTGAGCTGTCATTACCTTACAGGCGGGGATTCCCCCCATGGGTTCCTGACGTATGGTGACATTAAATTGCGTCGATCATATTAATCCTCTCCGTTTGAAACGGGATGTGTCAAAACGTCATTGGAGTCCAGAGGGATGTGTCACGGAGTCTTGGCAACTGTGTTCTCTTTAATAGAGCCGGTAACTGCATTGCGAAGGTGTGACGGCTTGAGGGGTTGGTAGTTCCACTTATCTGACCCTTTAAAGGTGAGGGTGTGTCGCGTGATGTAACATGCGCTTCAAATGGGGGTGTGTACTGTGACGTCAGAGGGATGCCACAGGAATTCAATGGGGTGTGTCGCGTGATATAACAGGGCTGTCACTGAAAAACAAAGGGGGTGTGTCACATGACGAAACATGCGGCTTGAAATCCAATGCTTTTTTCCCTATGGTTGCCGTGACGTCAGTGGGCTGCCGTGGAAATCCAATGCTATTTTCCCTATGGCTATCGTGACGTCAGAGAGCTGCCGTAGAAATCCTG
The DNA here is from genome assembly GCA_027921565.1 of Artemia sinica. Taxonomy (NCBI): domain Eukaryota; kingdom Metazoa; phylum Arthropoda; class Branchiopoda; order Anostraca; family Artemiidae; genus Artemia; species Artemia sinica. The sequence continues at coordinate 10,553,450 of CM051267.1, read as the reverse complement.
GGAGGGCTGTCGTAGAAAGCAAAGTGGCCTCACTACTTTTGATCAGTTTGTTTTTTCTCTTATTGAAAGTAGGTATCAAGTAATTCGTGGTATATAAGCTTAAGTAAGAAGAAACTTGCCTTAATAGTAAAATGAACTTAAAATAGAATTTTGCCAACAATATATTTACCATAAGAATCATCTTTTTTATTGTGATTCTAAATATATAAAGCTCATCAATTCTAAGGTTACTCTTAGAAATCTACGACCCTAAGAAAATTTTCCGGGTGCAGTAGGGAAGCGTTTTATTGTCAAAAATCGAAAAATAAGTCTTGGAACTTCAAAATTATGAAAAAGGTTTTTCCAAAAATGGGAAGGGTTTAGTTATCAAAATGGGAATATTAAAAGTTTTGGAAGATTACAATATGGGAAGTTGAATTTCTTGAAATATTAAGAATTTTTCTGTCAAGATTATAGAAATAACAGTCTCGCAACTCTGAAATTGTCAAAAAATTTATGTTTTGACAGAACATGGAAATATAAAACTTATCAAATTTTAATGCAACTCTTAGAAATATACGACCCAAAGAAAATTTGCTGGATACAGTAGTGAAGCGTTTCGTTGTCGAAATTCGAAAAAATAAGTCTTACAACTCAAAAATCGTGAAAAGGGTTTATTTTCCCAAAATGGGAAGGGTTTAGTTATCAAAATACGAAAACTAAATGTTTTATAAGATTAAAAATATGGAATGTTTAATAACAGTCTCATTGTCAAAAAAATAATTGCCAAACAAATTAATTTGTTGAATTGTAAAGAGTTTAGTTGCCCAAACTCAAAATTTACGGTTTTAGAAAAGAGGAAATATGAAAAACGTGAGTTTCCTGAAATATAAATGATCTTGGAGTCAAAATTCAAAAATAGCAGTCTTGAAACTTCTTAAAAACTTGAATTGGTTGAATTGTGATGGGCTTAGTTGTGGACATCTGAAATTTAAATTCTTAAGACTTAAATTGTTAAAAGGTTTAGATTCTTTAAATGGGAAGGATTTTGTTGTCAAAATCCGAAAATAACGAGTTTGAACTTGTGAGGAAAGTTGCATTTCCCAAATTGGAAGGGTTCAGTTACCTAAATGGGAAAATTTTAAGTGTTAGTAGTGAGAACTTATGACAAGGTAAAGCCTAAATTTCTTGAAATGACCAGTGTAGTTATCGAAACCTGAACATTAAAAGTCTTAGAGCTCTAAAAGTGAAGGGGGGGGGGGGTGCTAGACGTCATTAATCATAAAAATTGTGAATTAACTGGATTTTTTCGAGAGGTGGGAGTGTGGTTAGCTATGTTATTCTTGCGCTATGATTAATTGTAATTCGCGCACGCTTTATGGAGAGTCAGCATAACTGTGTCACCCTTCTTACAAAGATGAGTTATAATTATCATTTAAAAATAAACAAAAAAATAGGCATAAAAATCATAAGTAGGGCTAAGGATTAAAGAAGGTTGTATAGCTGTCTTTTCCGTGTGTTGAGGAGAGTGGTGCGGTTAGCAATGTAAGCCTTAATGGTATGATTAGTTATAATTTCATTTCCTCGGGAGGGGGGCCATCTATATAACTCATAAAGAGTCTTTAAAGGACTATATATCATTAATTAAATAAAGAGGAGTCAAGAGGAAAATCAAAATTTCATGTTGGATGAATAAATTCTGAAGGGGTGATCTATTTAGGGGTGTTAAGGGGTCTCGGAAGAATCAGGTGCAATTATTAGTTATTGTTAGATTTGAAAAAAAAAGAATATATTCAGGCTTTTTAAGAGGGGGGGGGGGATAAACTCGTCTTTTTTAAAATTTGTTTTAGCCTTGAAATCCAATACTATTTAGAACCCTAGAAACAAAGGTATAACACATATTTTGGCACGATATGTAGATTTTTTTTTTGTTGTGGAATATTTATAAACGATATTCAACAAATTAGCAAGATATAGTAATTTGGGAAATTCGGTAATAAGTCTGTTACATAAAGGACTGAAACCTATTTTAATATATAAAATAGCCAGATTTTTAATATTTAGACTAAAATAGTTTATGGAAAGGCAAGTCCGGCCAAAATGATTTCAAATCTGTTATTCTTGGCAGGTATAATCCTTGGAGGTGGGATAAATGTCCACTATTTTCTAAGGAAAAGGTAAATATCTTCAAAATCGATAAATCTGCCAAAACTTGTTATTAAAGTTTTAAATTGCAAAAGCACGGAAAAGGAAAGAAAAGTATCTGTCGATTACGTTTTTTTTAGTCCCAGCACCAAAGCAAAAAATGAAGCCAGGAAAGGTACCCAGTAAAAAAAAATTACCGATCCCCGAAAGCGATTAAGTCATCCTAGAATTGGATTGAAAGAGGTCGTAAGGAAGGATTTATACAAAAAGCAGCTTTGGAACAAATTCAAATTTAGCTATGCTCTAAATTTATATCTTATAAACATTCTGCTTGTCTAAAATGACATAATAAAAACTGAACATGTCAAAGAATCCTTCATACAATTGAGAATTACAAACAGTTGAACAATTAAGGACGGCTCCCCCCCCCCCAATAATTTGGAGAAAAATTACTATATAGCCCATGTCCCTTGACTCTCCGGATGTGGGCCCCTCTTGATCCCAATAAAAATGCTGGAGCTACGCCCCTGGCTCTCGGAATGACAGCAGCCACGTATGTGGATACGGAAGGAGGATTGTCTTTGGTTATTTGTCCCCTACCAAAATGTCGACGCTTGGTGATATGATTCCGTAAACTTTTTCCACGATTCGCCCGTTTTTAACTCTGTTTTGTAATTGTCCCGCTTCCCTAAATAATTCTCCTTTTATGAGTTAGTAAAGTAAATTTAATCAGCAAAGTAAATTGAATTAGGACAAGAAATTAAAAACTAGTCCCTCAGATATTGGATTAGGAACACAAAAATAATATACATACCCTGAGGTACATGAAATTTGGCATGAAGTCATACTAGCATAACTAATAGTATTAAAAAAAACAACAACTCTACTTTGAACAGCGGGGCCCCCTTCCAATATAAGGAATAACCTCTCTTTGTTTTAAATTTTAATGTCACTTTTTAAGCATGCAGATTCTTCCGCAAAAATAACCCCATGCAAGGTTTGACGCAATTTTGTGATGATTAATATACGAGTTTAAAGAGTATAATCGATTGATAAAACAGCTTATTATAGCAAAGAGAAAAAAGTAAGCTTTTCCAATAAGCAAAAACAAGAAAATGCTCCTTAGAAGTTTCCGTACCGCAATAAACTCCGGCATACACTCTTTTTTGTCTGTAAGAACACTTAGAAACCTTTTTTTTTCTTACCGTTTTAGAGAATCCGGTAACTATGTTTGTATTTTAGATAACCTTCCATTATTTTACTGCAATGCTATTCCGCCAATTTTGAGAAGAAACCAGGCGTAATAATGAAAATTAAAAAAATGAAAATAATTATCTCCAGCCTCTCTTTGTTTTCAGCAAAATACACTTTGAAACCTTCCTTTCTTGTCTCTTTTGAGAATCTTGAAGCTATGTTTCTACTTTATAAAATATCGAGTTAGTTTGAGAGTAAAGGTATTTTCCGAATTCAGAAAACAGTCAAGAGAGTAAGAATAAATAGAAAAAAAAGAATAATTATCTCCTACTTCTCTTTATTTTCAGCAAAATACACTTAGATAACTTTGCTTCTTCTCTTTTTTGAGAATCAGGTAACATTGTATAAAATTTTATAATTTATTCTATAATGATAGAATCTACATTCTAATTTATTTTATAATTTATTATGTATATATTTATTTCAATATATTTATTTAAATATACTTATTCCAATATATTTATTTAAATATATTTATTTCAATGTATTTATTTCAATATTCTATAATTTATTTCATGTTCTATATTAAAGTCGTAATATCGCTTTCCACTTTCATTAAGGAAAAATAAAACTGTTTTCCTTTTTTCAATATCAACTCTATGGCTGTAAGAAGATTTAAGTGGGTTGATACCTATCTCAACCCCCCACCCCCTCCTACTATAATTTTTCTCAGGTTGAAACTTAATGCTGAAAGGCTTTAAAAATATTTACCAACCCTCAAAATCAGTACTTTTTTGACATACAATCTCTCTTGTCACTCTAGAATGGCATTAACTTTCTTGATTTCGAGCGAGCCGAATGACTCCACTCCGGATCATCTACAATGATCTTCGGAACATCCACTCTAGATCATCTCTTTGTAAAAATAAGAACAAAGCGAAAACTAGCAAATAAACACATATCTATGACTATCCTCTTAGAAAACAATTTTAACGTTAATATTTTTAAACTTTAATCTTTGTTCCGAAGGTATAGTTCTTAAAAATATAAACTATATTCATGAGGGATTATCCCCCTTTTTGTAGGGTTTAGTGATGAGTATGACCTTGGAGGCTATGGAAAGCAACAAAATATGATAAATTTCTTAGGAGTAAAATGTATTTTGTGTTCTGCCTTAAATACGAAGCTGAAACATCATGTTGCTTTTTTTCTTCCAGTTTGATGACCAAGGTAACTTTTATAAATATGAAGATTCTTATAATATTTATGAATTTGATAATCAGATCCCCCTTTTCGGATAATTAAATAAAAAAAAAGTTTTTTTCAACTGAAAGTAAGGAGCAATATCAAAACTTAAAACGAACAGAAAATTATTACGTATATAAAACGGGGTTGCCTGCTCCTCAACACCTCGCTCTTTACGCTAAAGTTTTTAGTACTTTTAAAAAGCGTCTTATTGTTCTAATTATACGGCCCTTGCGTTTCAGGAGTCATTTTCAAAGAATTGGGACAGAATTCAAACTTTAGCATAAAGAGCAGGGTGTTGAAGAGGGGGTCCTTTTATATGCGTAATAATTTCTGTTCGTTTTAAGTTTTAATGTTGCTCCTTACTTTCAATTAAAAAATTTGTTTTTCTTTAATTTAATTTCTGATCGTTTTTTAAATAATGTCAGGAAATCTGGCCCACCTTAACGGAGAAACCCCCTCCCGAAGGAAATATCCTTCAATCCCGGTGAACATTTACCCCGGACAATTACTCTTAACCACTCCGCGCGTAAAACCGAAACGGGAAAGAGAAGGCAAGACATATAAAAAGAATTTTGTATAAGAATTGTGGCAGATTCCTCCAGCGTATAATTTTCCCCGACAAGTTCACTCCCTGGACACTTCTCTCCCCATAGAAAATTCCCCCGTGGAAAAACCCCCAGCAGAAAATTTGTCCCCCCCCCTTCACCCGAAAATGTATGCCTGCATCCCAATAACAAATACTATGTGCAAACAATGGGTGAATTTCATAACTTAAAGAACTTTCCCCTGAGGCTGTGGGGGGGGGGGTCATTCTGTACTCAAAATCATATTTATTGGGCTTTTGAATTATGATGAACAAAATGGATATCTCAAAATTTTTATCGGACCATTTTGGGGAAAAGGGATGGGGAGGGGGCCTAGTTGCCCTCCAATTGTTTTGATCACTTAAAAAGGGCACTAGAACTTTTAATTTCTGTTCGAATGAGCCTTCTCCAAATATTCTAGGACTACTGGGTCGATGCGATCACCCCTGGAGAAAACAAACAAAAAAAAGAGATCCGTGAAAGATCCGAAAGACCCGTGATCTTTGTTCTGGCAAAAAATACAAAATTCCACATTTTTGAAGATAGGAGCTTGAAACCTACACTGTAGGGGTCTCTGATACGCTGAATCTGATGGTGTGATTTTCATTGAGATCACTTGACTCTTAAGGGCTATTTCTTACTTTTTTTCGAAAATTTAGGAAATTTTTCTCAGGCTCGTAACATTTGATAGTTAAAACTAAAACTAGTGAAATTCATATATTTGAAATCAGCATAATAATTCAATTTTTTTTTATATATCTATTGGTATCAAAATTCTGTTTTTTAGAGTTTCGGTTACTATTGAGCCGGGTAACTCCTTACTTATATAGTTCGTTACCACAAACAGTTTGATGAAGTAAATAGTAAATTTGGTGCGGATAGAGAATATAATATGTTCTCAAATTTGAATGCATTTAAGCTTAAAACATGCGCTTCGGGGGAGAGATAACAGCACAACTTCTAGAAATACTATCTTGAACATAATTGGTCAGTAAATGATTAGAAAATTGTTAATTGCTTGTTATTCGTGGTAGAATTTAGGCTCCTTGTCCTTACTCGTCAAGCTCTAGTCTCAAAAAAAATATTTCCCAGCAAACTCTCAGATGATTTGGGCATTTCCTTTGGATGCCACCGACAACCCCTGCTATAATTATATACGACTTTGACCCTGCATTCCATGGTTCGTTACGCCCAAGGGTTAGAGTTCGGACCAGATGGAAGGACAACCTCCAGAAGCCCCTAAACATGGCTGACATTGCTGCTGTCAAGGTCCTCCTCATAGCAAAGGATCGGTGGAACTGAAGAAGCAAAGTTGCTATGCTCCCTACGCCACATATCATGCGGCAGGAGCATTAAATCAAGTAAGTCAATTGTGGTAAAATTAAATTTTTCTTCTTTAAATTGCTATTTTTGTATTCTAATTTTTCTATTTCTATTCTTCTAGTATAATGTATTCTTCTAATTTTTTTCGTCCTTCATGAAAACTGGAATATTAACAATCCAGCAGAATCTGTCTTTTGCTCTTCCTTTGTGCGCTTTGAGATGTAAAGAGAAGCTGCAAATTACATTTTGTAGAAAAACCATCATTTTTATGAATCAAAATATATGAACATTCATTAATTAAACCGTTGAATAATTGGTGTAAAAGAACGTTTTTGAAGCAATAAAACAAATACTTTCCAAGAAGTAGCAGGATATATGTAAACTGTAACCTAAATTAGGTAGCTTTATCAGATACTTACAAACCATGTTCAAGATGATTGCTGTTTCTAGAGGTAGAACTTTTAATCTCAAATTTTCGGCTCGACAGACTAATAGTTTTCCAGCATACTCTGTCTGAAGGATAAAACTAAGGGTCGATGTTGTAGAATTTCCATTTTGAGAGACCTGAAACATACTGAGGATATTGCTTTCCTTCTAGATTGGGAAGGAACAGTATTTAAAGTGGTTAAACTAAAGTAGGCTAATTGGTACCAAAATTCTTACCTCTATACAATTAACGTTGGTGCAGCAGCCTGCTCATTTCAGCCCCCAGGAAATTCAAAAGTATATGATATCGGGTATGCCTATTGCTAATTTTGTTGCTTGGGAAAATCAATAAATTAATCATGGTACATCTGATAGAACCTGATGGGATCATTTATTGCGAGAATGGCTTTTGCTATGAATTAAATATCAATAATATAGATGGAAGAAAACTGAGAGCAAAGATATGTTGATGCTACACATACTCCTTCAACCCCACCCCCAAGAACCAAAAATACCAATTTATAATTAATAAAATTAAATAATTTCATACGAAGTTTCCATGGTGGCTCTAACCTAAGGAAAATTCAGATTTTTTGGGCAGAAACCCCATCCTTCGGAATTATATTTCAAAATAAATGTCAGCTCTGTGAGAGAAATTGTGGTAGACACTGTCATGGTATTTATTTTATGTAGCTATTTTATAGAGATTATATTTGATTACCATCAAGGTAATCAAGTTCATTGTTCCTTCAATTATTTCTCCTTCGAAAACATTTGTAAATCTTATCTCCGAGGAGAAATTTTCAGAGTGCGCTCAAGTGTTTATGTTGTGCAAAGGTGGACCTTGGAATGATTAAGCTATTTGTCGGCAGTTGTCCTTTCTGTATGTATAAAGTAAAATTGTTAAAAATACTATCCTTTATCGTCTACTTTCCTTTTTAGAATATTATGTTTTTTTTACATGAATTTCAGTGCTACTCTTTCCAATTTTCTGCTGTCGGCTCTTGATTCTGGTTTGATTCCTGCCACTCTATTATTGGACGTCTCAAAAGGATGGATAGGTTAACCCACCAAATTCTATTCCCTGAGTTATCTCATTACATTAGAGTATACGAGGAATGATTATAATATGAATGTTATTTTTCAGGTTATCTCCGTTAATAACCGTTTCTGCGCACCATCTCAAGTAGAGTTCGGTTTTCTAGAAGGCTCGGTTCTAGGGCCAGTTCTGTTCATAGTTCATGTTAAAGATCTTATTATTTAGGTTATTAGTCAAAAACCAATATTTTGTCTTTTATGCCATCCAGAATCTTTCCATACTAAAAAATGTAGATCCCTATCAATAAATGAAGATACTCTACTCGCAATTTGTCGAGGACAGTACCCTCTACATTTCTGTCATTACCGAGCCTGATATTCAAATCAAATTGATTGCTGTGTTTAAGAGTCTTCGAGCTGCTATGTCGCTAATTTCTCAGGATTGCTTAAAACTATACGAAAACATCCTTCAAGGGTTTTTCCAGCAGACATTGTGATAAGTTTTCCCGAATCTTAGATATTCTTCTTGATAGGAATTTCTCCTTTAAACATCATATTAAAAGAGTTCAACTGAAGATACTGAGGAACCATGAAAGCATTAGGAAGATTAAACACATTTTTCCTAGGTCGATTCAAAAATATCAGGACATTTTTTTATTCAATCTTACTTCACTTAAGGTCCTATTATATGGATTTCATACTTTTTCTTCCTTTCTGATATTGTTCTCTAAGGTATATGATAAAGCAAAAAACTTTATCCTTGAAACAAACAGTTATATTGACAAGCCGTCACTTGAAATACACTCTCCTTGTGTTATTTAATGTGTATCTTCCGTTTTCTTCAAATATGATACTCCTGCAGCTCTCCAAACTAGTCTATAGGGCCGTTTTTTCACTCATCAATGTGCTAAGATCTTATATCTTATGTTAGAAAACGATTAAAAGTGAAATCTTTTAACTAAGTTCTTAATCTTTCGTCGTTTTTATGCAAACGTCTTTCATCATTCTGCTCTGATCAGTGGTCTGAAAACAATGATGAGTATATTATCAAAGTTCTCTCATCATTGTTCTATACGGCAGAAAAATGGCATTCTTCACAGTTTTTGCTATCATTAGTGAGCTGTAAGATCTTAGAACAAAGATGAGTTAAAAAGCGATAATCTTTGCAGAAATATGTAATAGAAAGGAGAAAGGAGATAACTTATTTATTAAAGACGATGTAGCTCTATCCTAGATAAGAGACTACCCCTATTGGTATTACTTATTGCACTTTACTTTGGCCGGGTTTTCAGCGAATGGTCAGTGGAGTGAGGTTTTTTATGTGTGTGCTCATTTTCTTCTTCCCTACTATCTTCCCTGACTTCAGATCTTTGCCGAGGCATATGATGCGTGTTTGTTTTTGGTGTTTTAAACCCATTGATGAAATATTTTTTAATAAATCTGCCTGTGTAACTACTATCTGTTTTTTTAGTTAATTTCTTAGGGCAATAGGCTTAGGTAGCTGTTAGGTTTACTACATATGCCTTAAGTCCCAGATCCTATCTCAATTTTAGATTCCAAATCAAGGCTCAGTCAAAACCCAGTTTTAGTGAGAACCTAAGTAAAGAATCTTTCAGCGAAATTTCTTGAAATTCTTATTTCCCTTGGTTCAGGAGAATTATAGGAGCTTTTTAGAACAATAAAAACGATTGTTAATTTTTTACTGGCGGAAAGTCAAAGGACAAAGGAGAATCGCGGAATTCAATCAAAAAGCAGAATCGTGGAAGATTTATAGTGGTTCATTCAGATGCTAAGGAAAAAATAAAATCCTTCATTCCGTCAAGTTTTGTTCAAGGAATAACTGCATTTTCAAATAGGACTTTCTAAATTCATCTTTAAAGTAGTATATAATATAAGACCGTAGAAAGGAGATAACTTATTCATTTAAGAGGATGTAGCTCTATCCTAGATAAGAGACTTTAAAGTGACAAAATTTTTAGTAATTAGATTTTAATTCTTTATTTTCGCACATATGACAGTTTAGGCTTAGAAGGCCTGTACAACCTAAACTCGGGAAGATATTCATAACCTTATTCATTACATGTTAAAAAAAATAAAGAAAATTAAAATATGTTTCGCATGTACAATCAATGCGAGGAAAAAATTTCCAGGATTTTAGCCAAAAAAAAACAAACAAACGTCTATATGAAACATTCGAACAATCAAACGTCGGATTGAAAAAGCAAAACAATATCAATATAATAATTTTGATTACTGAAAAGAAAGATAGTAGTGAAATATTGAAATATGTAATATATATTTTTGAAAAAGTCGGAGTGAACAATATACGGGAAAATTTAGCATTATTCGAAGTACATAAACAATAGCCCTGCATATGGTAAAAATTTATTAGCAATATTTTCTTCTTGAAAATATTAAATCTTAGGTATGTTTCTGAGGCGTCTCGGGAGAAAATCAATTATCTCATTCTTTCTTAGACAAGTATCAAAACTTCTTCAATTTGATTTTTTATTTGTCACTGGCTTCTACTGCTTTTCTCGCCAGGCTTTGCCATATTAAACACATATAAACACAAGAATGGTTTCGCCATTTTTGGCACAACTAGCTTCACCTTTACCTAGCTGTGAGAATGCATAAAAAAGGCTGGACAGAAACTGGAGTACATTATTCATTGGACATCGAACTTCTTTAGCTTCTGTTTCATGGCCTATTAGATTAGAGTGAGAAGTTTTTCTAACCTTAAACGTATGCTCCCCTTCATTTTAAGTTTATTATTTTTAATTTTGAGTATTATTTTGAAATAACATCTTCAACCTAACATTAAGGTTGGTAGTGCTTCTTTCTGGTTTTAAAAGTTATCTTTCTTCTATGTCTTGATTCCTGGCATGCTGTAGATAATGTATTATGAACATTTTCTAGTGATAGCCACTGATTATTTTGCATAATTTTATAAATTACGCAATTTTTAAATCTCTTTCTTCTTCAACGCTAGTCTGATACCTTATTTATGTAGCTTCTTCAGAAGTATTTGAAGAATTGATGACAACATTCTTTTCAAAATCGGAAAAGTAGCAAAATTCTTTAATGTTTGCTTATACTTTTGTTTGACCTTTGTTCGAAGTAATAAACGATGGCTTTGATGTGATAACCCCTTTGAGACACCTTTAAAACGTATTTATATTGAACAACATCTATTTCAAAACATAAATTTGTGTTTTACACGTCAATAGTTGATTAAAATAATATCTATAAATAATATATTTTATAATTTTTTATATGGTATATAAAATTTAAAATATTTAAAATTTAAAAAGTATATAAAATTCAAAATTTTATACAGTATATAAAATTTTTATTTGGTATATAATATATGGTGTAAAATCTTTACGGAAGTGTTAACAAGTTTTCGATTGGAATTAACTTTGGAAGATGATTTGCCATTACTGATAAATTTGGACGATTGGCCTTCTTCGATTGGCCATGTCGTGGCAGTTAACAAACGACTGGCATGGCAATAATGATAGCCTTTACAATTCTCGTACATGTTTAGGATGAATTGTTTGCGAACCTTGCAATTGCTCAAATAACTGTCCCGTAGTGTCAATTTCAACTAAAATGTTCAAGTTTGCCATATTTTTTTCGTTCATTTTTGTTACCTTTACATGTCCAGACCCAGATGTAAAGGAGTTCCAGCATGCCTGAAGGACTGTGAGCTACAAATCATCAGTAGTGAGAATGCTTTTTTGAAATTGTAGAATTTTTTGTACCGCTTCTAATACTATAGTTGCAAAATATACTTGTACAAATTTGTAATTCTCATATTTGCCTCTAGTGTCAAAAATAAATGATCGAAATTGCAACAATAACCAATAAATTCTGACATCAGTTCCAGTTTTTGCGACAACAGTTATTCAACTCATTAGCCTACTTATTGTGCTATTATTTGGTTTGTAGTCAATAGAAGATCAAAATTGTTAGTTTGATTCTAAATTTAGGTCAAAATTCCTTTCCAAACAAACACCATTTGATTAAATAGTATTTTCTCCCCTTTTATAAGGTAATAACACAGAAACAACTTACTAACCAATATAAAGAGGTGTAATGAATTTTCATTCGTTTTCATCTCAACCTCTATTTTCGTCTAATTGAAATAGATGACGAAGACCATTGTAAGTGAAATAAAGTATCTTTCACTTTGGTTAATTAAAATCGGGTGGTCAAGTTGGTTTACTTGGCTAATCAAAATTTAATATTTGCAATTAAATAACCAAGTGGGGCCGGTATTAGCTTGTTTCTTGCATCAGTAAAAAGTAGTGGTAACTGACAAGGACGTATCAAGAGTATAGCTATAATAGCTATGCGGCCACTCATGTTATACAGCTCAAACTTAACAGGAGAGTGGTCTTTCGGTGAGCTCCTTGTGCCTCTTTATATGAGTCACCAGTAAAGGTTTCCTAAGGTGGTTTAAAGTAGGTAAAACCAGATATTTACATCCTTTTCTCTATTACTACCGTTGGCTGTAAGATGTCAGCTGGCTTATTTAACCGCGTGCACACATCAACATTTTTTCTATAAATATCTGGTATATATTCATTTAATAAATTTATGGTTGAAACGTGGAAAAATAAGTTGCTCTGTTTTTGATGGTTGTTAATGAAATAAGTGTTTGGTTTAGGCTAAACCAGAGAGAAGGCGGATTAGGCCTCCAAGATACAACGTCGTAGGGCTTATATCTAAGACTAGATATAGAAGACTAGATATCTAAGACTTAAAACGTACTTGATTTTCGCTCAGGCCATAAGCCCTTATAGTATTGTTGTTAAAACGTCTTGTCTCTAGTAGTTTTTTTCATCTTTTTTTTTTGGTTTTTACAGCCTTTGTCAATTCTTATGCTTCCAAAATTATTGTGTCTACAATTTCAGTTTAAAAAAATTTCTTGCTATATTGTATGAAGTAGTCTCATTTCTAAGTAGTAGTCTCATGTCTCATTTCATGTTAAACAATAGAATTTCTGCTAAAATATTTGAAAGAGGACTGGGAAATGGAGCACTTGCAAATATCAACTAATTGTATCTGTTACAGTTTAAAATTTCAAAGATTGTCCTAACTATACTATAATAGAAGAAGCAGAGAGCTGAAGGATACTGGAACCCTCAAATAGAGGATAATATTATATATATATATATATATATATATATATATATATATATATATATATATATATTATATATATATATATATATATATATATATATATATATATATATATATATATATATATATATATATATATATATATATATACTAATTTTACCTATAATTCAATTTGGCTTTATATAGCTTAATATTAAAGGACAATATTATCAAACAAAATGTTTTGTTAATTAACTTGTCATGGAGTTTGAGATATCATGTTTTTACCCTATTGCTTTTATGAATGTATGCATGTCGAGTACAAGAACCTGAAGGGATCTCTTGACGGAACTTCGAGTTCCATAAGGGTTTTGGAGTAAGACTCAATGGTGTAATATTGATCCAAGAAAATGGAACAAATATAGCCAGCTTGTAATTCTTTCCTGAAAGCATTTTAGAAAGTGACAAATATAGCCAGTCGGTAACTGTAAGTTATTTATTAATTAATTACGGTTAAAAACATGTAAACTAAACCCTTTTTCGTTTGGAGCTAATAAAGCTGAGTGATGCCTTTGAATTTTGAAGCTTCGTTGATTATGATAAAAAACGGTCCAGTTTTCATAACATTGCTCTTATTTTCTTAAGGCTCTAAGACCTTTAATAGGATGGCAAGGGGGGGGGGGGGGGTGTTCTTTGGATAAATGCTGGCTGTGGGATCAAGGAGGCCTCATTGCTTCCATCTCAGTTGAGTTCATAATTCGAATATAATTTTCCACTTTACCCTTTAAATATTCAAAAAAGAGCGGGATGTTCAAACCCTTTTATTGTACGTTTAGTATAAATATATTTCTCCAAAGACTGGGAGACGAGGGGATAAATTCTCCCTCCCACGTCAACCTTTCTATAACTACCACGATTATAGATACCTGTTAAGTGCAGCCTATATGTCATTGTGGTATAAACCGCAAGTATTACCCAAATGATGCAGCCGATAATGATACTAATATTACCAGAATAATGCATGCATGCTAGGTATATACATCATAATGGTTATATTAGTGCATGCCTTCGCAATTCATACGACGGCTAAACTTTCAATACAGTCATATTACTTAGGTAGTCCATGGGTTAGTCAGCCACTTGTGACAATCAGAGACAAAATCAAGGCCCCTGAAGAGTGTTAAATTATTAAAAACCTTAAATTAGTCTAATCATCCGCCTTATACAGATGTTTCATAGATTAATTTAAAAAACTTTTTCCACAAAATAAGTTTTTCAAAGAAAAGTAAAGAACTCCTTTAAACAAAAAATGAGCAAAAATAAAATCAAATAATCTACCAAGCGTGAAACTACCACAAATCAGCATCGATAAATAAATGAAACCCAAAACGAACAGAAATTAGAATAATTTTCCGAGTCAAACTCAAAACGAGCAGAAATTAACATAAGTTGGGCGCAAAACCCCTATGCCTTCCCAAGGCCAGAACAAAATTTGCACTTTACTGAAAAAATATAAATGTTTTTACTTTCATAACTTTAATAAATTAAATAAAATTAACATTTTGATTACTAAATATCAGTATAAGTATACTAAACTGACAATGCACATTCATTTGTATTTTTTCAGTAAAGTGTAAATTTTGTTCAGCCACTCCAATTTCCAATCGAATGAGCCCTTTTCGAAGTTTCTACAACAACTCCTTCGATACGAAGTGCCCGGCTGAAGAAAAAAAAACACATTGTGCCCATATCGTTCTTTACTTAGGCAGCGCTAGCACGCTGCCTATGATACATTTGGTATAACAGTGGGCATTTTATGCCTTGATGAGGTCAAGATCATGTACATATTTTGAGGTACTTGCAGACCCTGGGGATCAGATCAGCCCTCTTCTAAGCTTCATGAGGATTGGCCTGTAGCAACAGTTTTCACTCATGGTTGTACATAGTTAATTTCGGGAACGGTTTTAAATGATCTGACTACTCCCCCTCCCCCCACTCCAAAAAGAACGAAAAGGAAGATTTTTACAGATAGTGTTTCATCCTGTGCCTGCTTAAAGAAAAAATATTTTCTTAGTTGGAAAATGTTTTAATTCATAGAGTTGGGGGGTTTAAAGGACAAGGACTCTAGGACTCTAGGGCCTGGACTCCTCCCTCTCCCTTTCCAAATTCATAAACTAGACTTGTTGCACCTTTCTTGATTTTTGATCACCCAGTGATCTCCCTTGAAAAAGACCAAAAGTAAATACAAAATGAAATAAAAAAGAAGGATGAGAACTAAACAAAATTGAAGGCCTAAAAACTGACGAGAAAAAAAATTGCTTAAACCAAAAAGTACACATTTAGTTAAGTTCACAACTAAACGTGTCTACTAATTTCCCTCCTAAATAGATGTTAAAACAAACTATACTTGTCAAAAATTTGATAGTTTCTTTTTTTCTAAATCTTGGAACAGGCCACCAGGTAATAATCCAGTTGAATAAATTTCGAGTCTTATTCGAGTCTTTAATATGAAAAAAAAAATCACTCCTGGTCCCAGATGGGATATTAATGATGTAAATGATTTTCATGATGTCATGATGTCATGATTTCATGATGTAAATGATGTCATGAAAAATGATTTTACTTTATCAAGCTTTTAACGAAAGCGTACTTGTAAAAAGAAAGAAGAAAAAAGTAGGCAAATATCTGATAGATCAAATAACAAAAAATAAAGTCCAACTATGATATGACCTTTGACAACCATGCTTGAGGTCCAAGTCTTAACTATTGAGCTTTCAGTTGTAATGAAGATAACGGAGAAGGCCAAATTTACACGGACTTATCTTTATGATCCATATATTGACAAGGGCTCGATAACCTGCAACTCGGACTGCAGATGTATTAACAGAAATTGCTGTGTCACCGCTATTAGTCATTTTACTCTTGCGACAGCTTTCCTCTAGACTCTAGACTTTCCTCTAGACTTTCCTCTAGACCTTTTGAAACAATTTCTCTCGTGCTTTAAGAATTCGTTGTTGCTATTTTTATTGAGGCTGAGTCCCTGAATACTTAAACTGATTTTATGTTCACAAGAATTGAAAAATTGGATTACTGAAAAGGATATGAATACTAATGCTATATAAACAAGCGGAAAGGGATGAATATTTGTAATCGATAAGACTACAAATTGAAACTCCCCTTTTTTAAAATCTTTTACCTTGTAAACCAAATTACGAAAAAAAGTATAAGTAAAATAAGTTGAATAAGAAAGGAATTTATTGGCTTCTTAAAATAAAAGAGAGAAATAATCGCTCAAGTTTGGCCTTAAACTATGAGTGGGAGCTAGTAAGTAGGCCAAAATTACACACCGCCTAATTTCTTGTTTTCTTATTTGAATAATGAGCTGCTCCTTATGTGACAGGTAATAGATTAGTTATGGAGAGCCAGACGATGCAGAAATTTGTCATCACAGTCAAACAATTGTTTGTTGGCCCTTAAAATTTTTTTTAAAATTTGTTAATGGCCCTTAAATTTAAATATATAAAATTGTTAATGGCCCTTAAAATTTTTTGTTTTTGTTACCAAAAACAAAATAGTTTTAGGCAATTATTTCACATTTAATGCGATTACAATTTTTGAAGTTACAAGGTTGTAGCCACAATTAAGTTTAACTACTCGTTTTGATCAGGGACTAATAAAAAGACACTCTGAGTGATTTCCCACATTTCATGGAACGGTAAAGTAGAGAAAAAAACTTAATAATCAAGTCATAAAAATCTGTATATGACAGTCTGATATTGGACTCTTGACGCTTTTATACGTCACTTATTTTGTTTTCTTCAGAGATGGTGATGGAAAAATAAAAGATTGTTATTGTAGAAAAAAACATCAACAAATAGATCCCAGAATATAACAACTTGGGTTGTATCTTTCATCCTGTCAAAATAAAAAGAACAGGCAGAAGAAAAAACATATTTACCACGTCTATTGATCCCGCAATACGATAGCCTCCAAGCCACCAAGTTATCGCTGCTGGTGGCCGAGAGCCACTTGATCTGCAAACAAATCTTGCTTCTTTATTTGCCGAATAAATGCGATCTCTTCCTTCAATCACCAGAACTTCTAATGGAGCAACTGTAGAAGATATGAGAAATCTATTGGCAAAAATTGCAGATTTTTCCCCATTGTTATTAGAGTATCACTAATAGACCATGTCATCAATAGCTATTATTGAAACCCAGAAGTCAAAACAACTATTTTAGAAATATTTTTGTAGCCGACTTTTGGTACAGTTAAGATTGGCAACTGATGGGTTTTCTAAGAAAAATACTACTTTTTCTCGGTTTTTAATTTTTATTTCCATATTTACCTGTTTGATTTAGCTTAGCGTGGTTGCCAAGCCAAAATTTCGAAAAAAAACAAGAATAATGGCTCTCAGGAGCAAATAATAAAAAAAACAAGTTCAGATCTTCCACTGTTGCTGTCCTTAGCCATAGAAGGATATCTAGTTTTAAAAATCTTGGCAAAGAGATTCAAATTAAATTTCTTAAGTAATCAAGCCAGACAAGACAATAAATTCTCTTGTGTTCTAAAAAAAAAGAAAAATCAATGCTACATTAATTTCTAGTCTTGATTCAGATTTTTTGGTGTAAACAACTTTTGTTGATATTACCGTATCAATGTGCGAATTATAATAATATCTGATTCATCGAAGAGATATTCGTTAAGTATTCATTCATCTCTTGTCAAGACTTACCTGCCTAGACAAACCAGTTTAAAGACAAATACAAGGCAATATAAAGACAATTTGTACCAAAACAAACCGGTTCAAAGCGGATTATGAGTGCCGTCATCGTTAACGACAAGTATGTTTAGACGTCTTTAAACTCTACACTTTCAACTTTATTCAGATGAGTATTTAAACAGTTACCGACGATAAAATGGTTGTGACTTTTTGAGCTGATCCTCTTGATTTTTTCAGAAGTTCAGTTTCATAATCATTTCAACCTCTATTCAGTTTCAGATGAAAACTAGTCCTAGGAAAATTGTAAATAAAGCTATTGCAAACTACATCAAAGATATGATTTATTTGATCCAGAAAGGTGATCCTGATACTGCAAATACAACTATTCCTATGGAATTAATCCGACTATCAGCTAAAGTTCCCATAACACTTTCTGCAGCATTTTTCCGTCAATTGATCAGACAAACCAGTTTAAAGACAAATACAAGGCAATATAAAGACAATTTGTACCAAAACAAACCGGTTCAAAGCGGATTGTGAGTGCCGTCATCGTTAACGACAAGTATGTTTAGACGTCTTTAAACTTTACGCTTTCAACTTTATTCAGATGAGTATTTAAACAGTTATCGACCAAAAAATTGTTGTGACTTTTTGAGCTGATCCTCTTGATTTTTTCAGAAGTTCAGTTTCATAATCATTTCAACCTCTATTCAGTTTCAGATTAAAGTAGTCCTAGGAAAATTGTAAATAAAGCTATTGCAAACTGCATCAAAGATATGATTTATTTGATCCAGAAAGGTGATCCTGATACTGCAAATACAACTATTCCTATGGAATTAATCCGACTATCAGCTAAAGTTCCCATAACACTTTCTGCAGCATTTTTCCGTCAATTGACCAGACAAACCAGTTTAAAGACAAATTCAAGGCAATATAAAGACAATTTGTACCAAAACAAACCGGTTCAAAGCGGATTGTGAGTGCCGTCATCGTTAACGACAAGTATGTCTAGACGTCTTTAAACTTTACGCTTTCAACTTTATTCAGATGAGTATTTAAACAGTTATCGACGATAAAATGGTTGTGACTTTTTGAGCTGATCCTCTTGATTTTTTCAGAAGTTCTGTTTCATAATCATTTCAACCTCTATTCAGTTTCAGATTAAAGTAGTCCTAGGAAAATTGTAAATAAAGCTATTGCAAACAACATCAAAGACATGATGTTGTTTGAACAGAATTCCTTGTTCGTGTGGTCTTTGGTATATCGGAAGAACAAATCAGCGACTAACAGATAGATTAACCCAGCATTCTAGTTCAATTAATAATACACTTAAAAAGCGGAAAAACCAGAAAATTTTGACTCTGCCCTTGCAGAGCACATTTTTGAAAAACCAGACCATACTATTTTGTTTAATCAAGCTAGTCTTATTTCGCATGATAAAGGTATTGTCCAGCACTACAGAGAAGCTGTTGAAATTTATAAATACCAACATTTAGGTCTAGCTTTAAACAGAGATTCCGGTGATTTAAGAATAAACGAGTCATATTTCGGTTTTCTCAAAAGAGAAGCCGATACGTTAGTAATCCCTGAAATAAACCTTGAACCACTTTCCCAGTCATCTAATCAAACACGTGAA
This sequence comes from Artemia sinica, assembly GCA_027921565.1. Classification (NCBI taxonomy): domain Eukaryota; kingdom Metazoa; phylum Arthropoda; class Branchiopoda; order Anostraca; family Artemiidae; genus Artemia; species Artemia sinica. Next base: position 10,534,021 of record CM051267.1, on the reverse strand, counting down.
CAACCCCTTAGGTCTCAAAGGGTGTCTGCAAGAAATGCCTTAATTAAAATCCGAAATCAAACGACATAGTTTTCCAACTTATTTAATTGCTGGTTCGTTTTGTTTTTTCATGTGAATGAATTGATTCCTTTCATTTGTCAGTTGCTCGCTAGTATCCGTCGATGGCAGTTCATGTTTTTTTGGATTTTGTGCAAATCGCGGATATTGGCGAATAACTCGCTTTTATGGTTGTTAGGTAGTTGGTTTTAATTCTTTTAATTTTTTGCTTTTATTGATACATCGTTTCGTTTCGCGCTGAAGAAGAGAGGCGTTTGTCCTCTCGAAATATTCGCTTTTTTTTCAGTATCGTCATTTGGCCTATAAAAACCCCATTTTTGCTCGTTTTTCTTTCTTTATCCAGAAAGGTGATCCTGATACTGCAAATACAACTATTCCTATGGAATTAATCCGACTACCTGCTAAAGTTCCCTTAACACTTTCTGCAGCATTTTTCCGTCTATTGACCAAGACCATTTAAATTGGTCCAGCTATAGAAGTTGTTAATTCTATTCTCAAAATATCCTAGCATTACCTACTATCCGGTGATTGAAAGGGTGATAATTCAAAAAATGTCTGGACATTACGAAAAGCAGCAAGCGGTCGTCAAATAATAAACATGTTGTAAAAATTTGTAACGTGACCGTGGATGACTTTTTTAATATTATGTCTTCAGTTTTAGTGAACTTTAAAGCGAAATTTAAACAAATAAACAATAGCTACTGAAAGCTACTCTCGCCTTCTGAAGCTACTCTCGCCTTCTGCCCTTGTGTCTCTTCTGTGACAGGATTTGCAATACCTCAGCTGTAGTCCCAGTGCTAAGGTCCCAGTGCTCCTGTACCCTTGAATCTTCTAAAGACTGCCCCCTTGGTTATCCTGCCCCCTTGGTTATCCACAGTAGACAGAATATACCAGTATGATCATTCTCTATCTCACCCATTATAAAAAACCCGGACCGGGGTGCAAGTGCTCCGGAGAACGTTTTTGCAGATATAAACATAGGCGAAGTCAGATTAGCGGGAATGCAGGTTAGTCTGTTTCCGTCTGTTTCCATCAAAGTGCATTGAAACAATCGAAACAGACGGAAACAGACTAACCCGCATTCCCGCTAATGCAAAAATAAGTGGGAGGAGCTTTTTGTGAACGAAGACCAGAAATGATCTGCGATAAGCTTACTGGTATATTCTGTCTACTGTGGTTACGGTTATAGACTGCTATAATTTTGTAGGTTTGACCAACTAGTTATAACCAACACGACTTGAGTAGAGAGAAGGAGGGGCTTGTGTAAAAAAAATGATTGATAGATAATAAGAAAATATAAGGAATGTAAAGAAACTCCAGAAAGCATTAAAATAAGGATTAAGAAGGAGTGAAGTGGAGGCCATTGATAAAATTGCTGAATATTTGGAAGATAAAGTCAGGTCTGCATAATTGTAAAATATTGCTTAAGCATGTTAAAAAGTTGAGAGGGAATAGTCAATCTGGACTTGCCCAACTCAAAGACAGGAAAAGGGAAACAATCATAGGCAGCGCAATTGCGCTGCCTAAGTACAGAACGATGTTGGCACAATGCATTATTTTTTTTTTATACCAGGGCACTTCGTATCGTTGTCGTAGAAACTTTGAAAAGGGCTCATTCGATCTGAAATTGGAATGGCTAGTGCCATTTTTAATAGTCGAAAGTGATTAGAAGGCAACTAACACCCCTTCCACGCCAATCATTTCCCCAAACACATCCAATAAAAAATTTTAAATAACCATTTTGTTCAGCGTAGTTGATTTCCAGATAGAAATTATGATTTGAGGAGGAAACTCCCCCAGAGCCCTCATGACAAGGGTTGTAAGTTATGCCCTGGGGCCATATAAGATTTTTATAGAAAGTGTTGTCGTGGAAACTTAAAAAAAGGCTAATTCAATTGGAAATTCAAAGGGCTAGTGCCTTTTTTAATAGTCGAAAGGGATTGGAGGGCAACTAAACCCCCTCTCACGCCCACCTTTTCTCCTAACACATCCAATCGAAATTTTGAGATAGCCATTTTGTTCACGTAGTTGAAAGTTCTGGAAACTGGGTCTTTGAGGAAGAACCCCCCCCCCACAGCCCTCAGGGCAAGAGTTGTAAGTTATGCTCTGGGGGCACATACCGTTTTATAGAAATCGTTGTCGTTGAAACTTCAAAAAGGGCTCATTCGATTGGAAATTGAAATGGCTAGTGCCCTTTTTAATAGTCGAAAGCGATTGGAAGGCAACTAACATCCCCTTCCTCGCCCACCATTTCCCCAAACACATCCAATCAAAATTTTAAGAAAGCCATTTCGTTCAACGCAGTTGAAAGGTCCGGAAATTACATCTTTGAGCTGAACACTCCCCACACAGTCTTCAGGGAAAGGGTGATAAGTTATTCCCTGGGGGTATATATGGTTTTTATTGAAACCTTTGTCGTAGAAACTTGAAAAAGGGCTCATTCGATTGGAAATTCAAAGGGCTAGTGCCCTATTTAATCGTCAAAAATTATTTGTGGGCAACTAACCCCCCTCTCACGCCCACATTTTCCCCAAACACATCCAATCAAATTTTGAGATAGCCATTTTATTCAACGTAGTTGAAAGTTTTGGAAATTAGGTCTTTAAGAATGACGACAACCCCCCCCCCCCCCCCACAGCCGTCAGGGCAAGGGTTGTAAGTTATGCCCTGGGTGCATATAGGGTTTTTATAGAAAGCAATGTTGTAGAAACTTCAAAAAGGGCTCATTTGATTGGAAATGAAAAGTGCTATTGCCCTTTTTAATAGTCAAAAGTGGTTGAAGGGCGACTAACCCCCCTCTCACGCCCACCATTTCCCCAAACCCATCCAATCAAAATTTTGAGATATCCATTTTGTTCAATGTAGTTGAAAGTTCTAAAAATTAGGTTTTTGAGGATGACAAACCCCCCAAACACTTCAGGGCAAAGGTGTAAGTTATGCCCTGGGGGTATATAAGGTTTTTATAGAATCTTTTGCCATAGAAACTTCAAAAAGGGCTCGTTTGATTGGAAATTGAAAGGGCTAGTGGCCTTTTTAATAGTCAAAAGTGATTCAAGAGTTATTAGCCCCCCTCTCACGCCCACAATTTCCGCAAACAAATTCAATCAAAGTTTAGACATAGACATTTTGTTTAACGTAGTTGAAAGTACTGAAAAATTATGTCTTTGACGATGACGAGGCTCAATCGACTGGAAAGTAGGAGGGCTACTGCCCTTTTTAATAGTCAAATGTGATAGGAGGGCAATTACCCCCCCCCCCTCTTACGCCCCACCATTCCCCCAAACGCATGCAATCAAAATTTTTAGATAACCATTTTGTTCAACGTAGTTGAAAGTTTTTGAAATTAGAACTGGAATCGGAAAACAAATACCCCCCCCCCTTCTTGGCCCATCATTTCCCCAAACACTTCCGATCAACATTTTGATATAGCCATTTTGTTGAAGGTAGTTGAAGGGTCCTAAAATTATATCTTTGAGTATGAAGACCCCCACAACCTTCACTGCTAAGGTTGTAAGTTATACCCTGGGGGCATAAAAGGTTTTTTATAGAAAGTGTTGTCGTAAAGTCTTCAAAAAGGGCTATTTTTGGAAATTGAGAAGCCTATTGTCCTTTTTAATAGTCGAAAGTAATCGTAGGGAGAATCACAACCCCTCCCCCTCCCTACGCCCATCATTTTCCCAAACATTTCCGATCAACATTTTGATATATCCATGTTGTTCAACGTAGTTGAAAGGTCTGGAAATTTGAGGATGACACCCCCCGCCGATAGCCCTCAGGACACGGGTCGTAAATTATACCCTTGGCACATATAATGTTTTTATAGAACGTGTTGTCGTAGAAGCTTCAAATAGGGCTCATTCGCTTGGAAATTGAGAGAACTAGTGCTTTTTTATTAGTCGACCGTGATCAGAGGGCAAATGACCACACCACGCCCATCATTTCCCCAAACACTTCCAATCAAAATTTAAGATAGCCAATTTGTTCAACGTATTAAAAGTGCTCATTCGTAAAATATCTCATTCGATTGGAAATTGAAAGGGCTAGTGCTCTTTTTAATAGTCGAAAGTGTTCGGAGGGCAACTAACCCCCCTCCCACGCCCATCTTTTCCCTAAACACATCCAATCAAATTTTGAGATAGGCATTTTATTCAACGTAATTGAAATGTCCATAAATTATGTCTTAGAGGGTGACACCCTCCTCCCCAGCAGCCCTCAGGACAAGGACTTTAAGTTATGCCCTGGGACAGATTTATGTAGATTTATGAAGGTTTATGTAGATGATATCGGAGACCACACTGCCTTTCCAAGACAATAAATAAAAGTTCAAATAGGGATAAAATCCTCTTTTACTACTGATGACGGTCACTGCAAATGTGACCGAAATATCTGGTATTTCTGTGAATTTCTATCACTGTTTATGAAACACTGTCTATTAAAAGTATTTTATTCCTATTTGAACTTTTATTTAAGGTTTATATAGAAAGACGAATCGTATATACTTCGAAAGGGGGCTCATTGGATTGGTAATCAGAAGCTCTAGTGTCCTTTTTAAGATCGAGAGTGATCGAAGGGTGAATAACCACCCACAGCCTCGTATTGTTTTTATAGAAAGGGTTGTCGGAGAAACTTCCAAAAGTGCTTATTCGATTGGAAATTGAAAGGGATAGTGTCCTTTTTATAGTAGAAAGTGATTGGAAGGCAACTAACCCCCCTCTCACGCCCACCATTTCCCAAAACACATCCAATCAAAATTTTGAGATAGCCAATTTTTCAACGTAGTTGAAAGTTCTGGAAATTAGGTCTTTGAGGATGACAACCCCCCACAGCCCTCAGGGTAGGGGCTGTAAGTTATGCAATGGGGGCACATAAGGTTTTATAGAAAGCGTTGTTGTAGAAACTTCAAAAAGGGTGCATTCGATTGGAAATTGAAAAGGCTAGTGCCCTTTCTAATAGTCGAAAGTCATTGACGGGAAACTAATCCCCCTCTCACGCCCGCCATTTCCCCGAACACATTCAATCAAAATTCGAGATAGCCATTTTGTTCAACGTAGTTGAAAGGCCCAGAAACCATGTCTTTGAGGATAACAAACCCCCCACAACCCCCAGGGCAAAGGTTGTAAGTTATTTCTTGGGGGCATATGAGGTTTTCATAGAAAGCATTGTCTTAGAAACTTCGAAAAGGGCTCATTTAATTGGGATTTCAGAGGGCTAGTGCCCTGATTAATAGTCAAAAGCAATCTGAGGGTTAATACCCCCCCGCGCCCATCATTTCCCTAAACACTTCCAATCAACATTTTCATATAGCTATTTTTTGAACGTAGTAGACGGGTCAGGAAATTATGTCTTTGAGTATGACAACCCACCCACAGCCCTCAGGGCTAAGGTTGTAAGTTTTGCCCTGGGGGCATATAAGGTATTTTATAGAAAGCGTTGTCGTAAAAACTTCAAAAAGGGCTCATTCGATTGGGAATTGAGAGGACTACTGCCCTTTTTAACAGTCGAAAGTAATTGGAGGGAGAATCACCCCTCCCCCACGCCCATCATTTCCCAAAACATTTTTGATCAACATTTTGATATGGCCATTTTGTTCAAAGTAGTTGAAAGGTCTGAAAATTATGTCTTTGAGGATAACAAATCCTCCAAGCCCTCAGGGCAAGGGTTGTAATTTGTGCCCTGAGGGCATATAAGGTTTGGTCATATAAACTTCGAAGGGGGTTCATTGGATTGGTAATAAGATGCTCTGGTGCTCTTTTTAAGAGTCAAAGTGATCGTAAGACAGATAACCCCCCCCCCATACACACACATACAGACGTCGTATTGTCCCGAAATGTATCTAATAGAAATTTTGAGATTGCGATTCTATTCAAAATGGTCTAAATATCATATAACAAGGGTTCTGGGGTTTAAACAGACCCAAGAGATTAGGGGAAGGGCCGTAAGCTGTGCCCAGGGGGTATTTAAGGATTTTATGGAAGGGATGGTTGTTTAACTTTAGAAGAGTCTCAGTCTTTTTCCCTGAAAAAGACTATGTCAATATAAAACAAGCAGAAATTAATTAAAAAAAAAACTTTTTCCACAAAATAAGTTTTCAAAAAGAAGTTAAGAATTCCATCAAACCCAAAATGAACAAAAATAGAATCAAATAATCTACCAAGCATGCACACACCACAATTCAGCGTCAATAAATAAATGAAACCCCAAAAAATCAGAAATTAAAATAAATACCTGAGTCAAACTCAAAACGAGCAGAAATTAATATGAGCAGGGTTCTAAACCCATATCTTTTCTAAAAGCCAGAATATATTTTTTACTTTACCATAAACAAATTGTTTTTAATGTTTTCATTTTATAACTTTAAGAAATCAAAAATTAATTAATATTTTAAGAAATAAGCATCAGCATATGTATATTAAACTGACAATGTCCATTTTTTTCATTAAATTTATTTGAATATTTTTCAGTAAAGTACAAATTATATTCTGGCTTTTAGAAAGCATAGAGGTTTAGAACCCTACTCATATTAATTTCTGCTCGTTTTGAGTTTGACTCAAATTGTCTCAGGGGAAACTAGAACTTTTTGGGCGGGTGTAAAGAGGGAGACTTTGGATAGATTAGGATGGAGAAGGAGTATGCGTAGCTGTGTTGGCCTCAGGGGGCTTGGTGCTGTAGTGAGTCGTCAATAGTAGCAGTAGTAGTGGTAGTTTACACAGTCAGAGGGAAGCTTTCATATGTTCATTAACGATACTTCAACATTATATATATATATATATATATATATATATATATATATATATATATATATATATATATATAATATATATTATATATATATATATATATATATATATATATATATATATATATATATATGAATGAATGCATTTAATACTTTTCAATGAAAAAACAGATGGAACGCAAAAAAATGATGATAAACACAAGACGTTAATTCTTCTGATGCAAACAAAACAAAAACACAACAACAAGAAGCAAATGCCGACTACTGCTGTAAAATCTTGGCCCATGGGTGGGACTTGACTGAGTTTTTCATATTTAGGTTAGTAGATTTTATAAAACTAAAGATGAAGGATTGATTGCCCTTTTTTAGCTCTAGTTTTTAATTGTGGATCTTGTCACAAAACCTTGATAAATAGTACACAATTAATTAGCCATCCTTTAATTAATTTTGTGATATTTTTCAATAATTATTCTTCAAAAATTCCTTAGAAATTTCTTCTCCTCTGGTTTTCACCTTCAAAATTAAAATTCTGTCTACCTTACAAATATGTGAACTAAATTTATAATTATGACTTATATTTTTTCTCCAGAACTATGAATGGATGAATGTACTTATTAGTAAGCACTTATCGTGGTAACGAACTGTAAGTAGGGAGCGATGCGGCTCAATAGTTACTGAAACTCTAAGAAACTGAGCCTTAATATCAATAGATACATAACAAAATCGAATTTTGATGCTAATTCAAAATATGTAAAATTCATCAAATTTAACGTCGCCCATCAAAAATTACGAGTCTTAGTTAATTTGCCCAATTTTATAAGAAGGGGGTTAACACTCCCTAAACGTCAAATAGTTTTAATGAAAATGACACCATGAGATTCCACATACCAGGGAATCCTAATGTAGAGGTTTCAAGCTCCTGTGTAAAAAAAATTTGAAATTTTGCATTTTTTGCCGGAAGGAAGATGACGAATGCGTTTTTTTGTTTGTTTCTCGGGTTTTTTTTCGCCAGGGGTGATTTTATCGAACCAGTGATTGTAGAAGATCGGGAGAGGGCTCATTCTATCGGATATCAAAAGTTCTGGTGCTCTTTTTAAGTGACCAAAAATATTGGAGGGCAGCAAGCCCCCAAACACTAACTAAGTGGTATTATAAAGTACAGGTCTTGCAGAAGTAATAATATGCTTTATATTTCACAGTTTTCTATGAAACAAATATGTATTTCAAGTTTCCCCAAAGGTAAAATGAAGCGGGTAATATATGGGAGTTTCTGAGGTAGAGACTTGGAAGTATGTACAAAAAAAAGAAATAATGAGACCATAAATTTGTTTTATTTACACAAAATAGTATCGGATAATAGTATTCGATACTATTGAGCACACGCAATACACATCTCGAAAAATTACAAACTTTATTAACAGGTAAAGGACAGGTAACTTTGGTAGCAGGTAACAGGCTTTTATTATATTTATTAGATTTCATTTATTATATTTTTATTTATTAAAGTAAAAAAAAAGTGAAAACACTTAAAACGTTCTTAGTTTTCAGGAGAGTACAAATTATTTTCTTGTCTTGAGAAGGTATGGGGAATATCAGCCCAAGTTTGGCAAAGTTTGAGCAGTCCAAAGTTTAATTTTTTGTTCCAGTTATTTAAGAATGACTCCTGAATCACAAAGGCTGTTTAATTAGAATGATAAGTTCTTTTAAAACTCAAATTTCAACTCATAGAGTGAGTCAAAAGGAAAAAGGCTGAATATTCTCGACTGAAAAGCCCACGTTTGCTGAAACAGAAGAAGAATCAAAGCACCATAGGCTTCTTTTTGTTGGCATCGTGTTAACCCCTTCATGCAAAAACTAGTCAATGTTAAACATAAGTATAGTGAAACTATAGAGAAATACTAGTTGCATTTGAATGTCGACATTACAAATTACTATATTCAGAGAAAAAATTCTCAGCAGCTAAATGAGACTGTTGCACGATTTTGTCTTGCTATTTCCTCTTTTCTGCAAAAACTAGAAAACAAAACAAACTTTTCACTGAAAAAAAATGACAATGGATTCTCAGTTTAATTTACATATACTAATAATTATTCCTCAAAGTCTTAATAATTTTTATTTATTAAAGTAAAAAAAAGTAAGAACATTTAAAATGTATTTCGTTTTCAGGAAAGTGCAAATTATTTTCCGGTCTTGAGAAGGCAATGGGATTATCAGCCCTACTCATGTTAATTTTGCTCTTTTTGAATTTGAATCGGCGATTTACTGTAATTTCTGTTCATTTTGAGTTTCATTTATTTATTGATAGTGATTTATGTTAGTTTTACGCTTGGAAGATTATTTGACTTTATTTCTGCTCAGTTTTGGCTTAATGGAGTTCCAAAATTTTCTTTGAAAAACCTGTTTTGTAGAAGAAATTTTTCAAATTAATTTATGTTCGTTTTTATTGACATTGTCTTTTCACGGAAAAAAATATTTTATATCTTTGCGTTTTTTTCTATAAGAATCCATAGTTTGGCTTACTACTTGTATGTTGAAGAAACTTTTTCAACAATTTTTAATCCTGACACAAATGGTATTTATTAATTTAATTTCATACCTCCTCAAGTTAATCCTGAGAAATAAAACTTAATATCAATCCCAAAAGATTCTATCTATGCTCTTTGACAGCCTGGATACACTTACACTCTTTTTATTCATTTAAATTGCAAGAGCAGAAGTAGCAATAGCAGTAGCCCCAAAAGTTTCAACATAATACCTCCAGTCGTTCTCGATATATTGCTGAGGTGTCTTATTGGCAACCATACTACTGGATGTGTTTGGAAAATGATTGGGCTCAGGATAAGGGCTTCTTACCCTCCAATATCTTTTTTATTCTTAAAAAGGACACCAGAACTTTTAATTTTGAATCACGCAAGCGCCTTTAAAAGTTTCAGTGATATTTCTAGCTATTATGGAGTGGTACTACCTATGATATTGCTTATATGCCCTTTTGAAACCTTGTATGCATACAGTTTGTTCTTCTAATTGAAACTCCCTGTAAACATTCCCTAAAATTTTCAAATGAATACCCTTAGCGTCATTAGTTACATAACTGTAGCTGTAGTATTAATAGTATTAATATAGTTCCTTCTGGTTAGTTCAAAATCTACCACAGCTTACCGTTAAAGGTCTATCTTAATAATAAAGGTTTTTCTTGAGATATTGCTTTGTCACCTTTTTGAAAGTCCACATGCTCATAGTATGTTTTGATTTAGTTCAACATCTGCCTAAATACTCTTTAAAAGCTTCACCTTAATACCCTTAGCTTGCGTAGTAGCAATAATTGTAATAATTGTAGTAACTGTATGCACAGAGCACCTTTGGTTTCTTCAACATCTCCTTTAACACACGCAGAAGGTTTCAACTTAATACCATCAACCATCAAACATTTCTGATGCGTCCGCTTGACAACCTTTGTGGGCATAGTATGTTTCGATTCAGTTCCACGCATTTTCAATATATCCCAAATTTATCGCCTTAATACCCTTAGTTTGAATAGTAGTAGTAGTAGTAGTAGCGGTAGAATTAACATCAGTAGCCTTAGCTTTAGTGGCAGTAGTAGTAGTAGAAGTAGCAGTAGCATGAGTAGAAGCAGTGGCATTAGGATGCAAATATTTTCTTTTGGTTAGTTCAACATCCCCCATAACAAACCCTGTTAGTTTCAACTTCACACACCAAACTGTTCCTAAAATATTGATGTTATGCCTTTTTGATAACCAGCATAGGGATGGTATGTTGTGATTCAGTTCATCTTCCACCTCGAAATTCCTTGAAATTTCACCTTTATACCGTTAGGCATAGTTTTAAAGGAAGTAGCAGTCACAATAGTAGTATTGATGGTACTAGTACTACGGCTATTATGCATTTATAATAGCGATAGTGTTAGTAGCAGCAGTAGTATTTACATATTGCCTTTTGGTCAGTAGTAAATCCCTCTAATCAAGTCCTGGAAGTTGTATCTTAATACAATTGACCATTGCTATGACATTGCTGATATGTTTTTTTGATAATCTGTATATTCATATACTTCTTGAAATTTTCATCTCAATGCTCTTAGCACTGCAAGTAGTTGGAATAAAAGAAGTAGTTGAAGTAGTACAAGTAGTAGCAGTAGTAGTAAATGAAGCAATGATAGTAGTATTAGAAGTAGTATGCAAATATTGCATTTTGGTCAGATGATCTTTCCCTTTAAGCATTCTTTGAAAGTTATACCCAAATCAATTTTTGAATTATGCTCTATCAACAATGTATATGTAAATAGTATCTTTTGATTTAGTTCAAATTTCCCCACAATATTGTATATAGAGTAGCGTGGTAGTAGTAGTGGCGGTAGTTGTAGTAGTATTGGTAGCAGGCAAATATTGTCTTTTTATCATCTCCCTTAACATTTCCTTAAAGTTTCAAATTAATATACTCAGTCATTCCTGGGTTACACCCTTTTGACAATCCGTTTACACATAATGGGTTTTGTTTAAGTTTAACACTCATCTCAACACCCTCTGAAGGCTCACCTGAATGCCCTTTCGTTTTCTTGTAAATTAGATTTCAAACATGCATACCTTTATCAATAATGTATACTATATGTAAACAATGAACAAACTGGCTAACTTACATCCCTTATCCTGAGAACTGTTGGAAGCTTGACATCCCCAAAAACCTAATTACTGGACCTTTCAACAGTGACTCTTGCCATGAAGTAGTCTTGGCTGAATGTAAGCCTTCCCAACTGTCCAAGAAGTTTTTGTGCCTAACAGTGGTATCTATCTATTATTCTGAAATTGCCAAAACAGAAAGGAGGTTGTGATTTACCTGCAATTCTGCATTGATAAGTTTCGACGTACATATACAGCTCTTACATTTATTATTGGAGGTGACTTCAACCAGACCAACAAAGAGTGGCTATCCAATGCACTTGATCTGATACAAGTAGTGAACATTCCCACCGATCAAAGTGGCAGTACCTTCGACCTGATATTTACCAATGTCAGTGAACTTTGCCGTTCTCCCCTCTCAATTGGCCTATTACAAACTGCCGATCATTTTATAATCCCGTTACAGGTGAAGAACAACTTGCCGAAACCGAAAAGTAGCAAAGTGACAGTTCGTCCACTGAACTGGGACTCTAAGTGTTACCTTGGTCAATGGATTGGTAATTGCTCATTCAAAGAAATATGCTCAATTACTGCCTTGAACCATAAGGTTGAAACACTAAACTCCCTGCTGCTCAAAAAGTTCCATGAATTTTTCCCGACTAAAGTAGTGCCAGTTTTGAATATGACAAGCCATGGATCACGAAAGACCGTAAGCGATTGATCAAACATAGATGCCGACTACATAGTTCAGGGTGTATTTCAGCAGCGAAAAAGTTACGGAGCCGCACTATCAGTGTTAGTAGACATGCTAAAAAGAAGTATGTTATTGAGAAAATTTACCCCCTGCTTGATAGTGATTCGCGTAACTGGAATTTGGCAGTCAAAAAGATGACCAGAAAATCTGTTAATAGTGAGCTACGGACGCTAAAAACAAATGGGACTTTGATATCAGCACAAGAAGTCAATTCTTTCTTTACCAAAATCTGTACCACGTATCCATCACTGAGTGAATTTAAGTTGGATATTCTGATAGAAGACTGCGAATGCGATGAAATCAAGTAAGTTTTTGAGTGTGGAGTTTACAGGGAGGTACTGAAACTGTGGAATAACTTTGCTTCCTATCCTGACGAGTTGCCAGTAAAACTTTTGCGTGAATACGCTATATTTCTTGCAAAATATCTAACTTTGGTCATTAATCAGCGCTTCAATGATCAGTCATTCCCCAGCCTTGGAAACAAGCTTATGTGTGTCTCGTTCCAACGGTGAAACATCCCAAAAGCTGTGATCAGTTAAGGCCTATTTCAATCACGCCGAACCATGCCAAACTCACTGATTCCTTTATTTACCCTGAACGTATGTCGCAAGTCACAGATTCACTAGACCCGTACCAATATGGTTATTTAAAAGGGTGTAGCACCACAGTGTATTTAGTTAGGCTTTATAACCTGATTGTACAATGGCTCAAATCTGGAGATGCTTTTGTTGATTTGCTACTCGTTGATCACAGGAAACAATTTGATTGGATAAAGCACCTCTTGGCTGCTGCGAATCTTAAAAGAATAGGCGCATTTAAACATATCTTACTGCTTGTTATTGATTTCCTACGTTCCCGGTACCAGCAAGTCTACGCCCTCTTTCCTGGTGATATCGACTCTGACTGGGGAGCGATTACCAAATTGGCCACTCTACTTTTTCTTGTCATAATTAATTATTTTATGGACAATATAGATGACATATTCAAATACGTAGACGATCTATCAACGCTTCTTAAGTTCACAGTAGGTACAACCCAAGCTATGCCCCAATTCAGCCCTGATCTTTTAACAGAATTCAAGGAAGAATGTAGTACAAATAGTTTACAGATCAACGAAAACAAAACCAAAATCGTAAGATTTAATCTGCTGAAACGAGATTTGGTTTGCCCACCTCCCAGGTTTTCACTTGTATCGTCAGCTACAGTCCTGGGAGTCAGTTTCAGCGCCGATTGCTCATTTAGTGCTCATGTTCAAGGGCTAGTCCAGAAAGGCAAAGGTGCACCACGTTCTTTGATTTCTATGTGCCGCCTGGGTTTCCCAGTAAATCAGCCAAAAACGGCATATCTAACATACATACGTCCCATATTAGAATATGCATTTCTAATTTAGGAGCCTCAGATTCATAATATTGAATATCTAAGTAATGGTGAGGAAGGAGTCCAAAAAAGAGCAGATAAAATCATCCTTGGAGAAAAATTTGTGGACTCAAGAGTCTGCTCTTGACTCTTTAAAGATTGAAACTCTTAGAGATCGCAGGTTTCAGTTGATAATACGTTTCGGGCAATTTCTCCTTGCTAGCCCAAGCACTGACATTTTCTACCCCCTGCTGCCAACTCAGTAGTTAATACCAGAAAGAAGAACAAATTAGTGCCAGTGCCTTGCAGAACTAATCGATTTAACAACTCATTCGCGCCGTTTTTTACCAGTGTCTATAACAAAATGCCTTAGGACTAGGTTTGTAAATGACAGTGACATTTTTTTTTGCGATTTAGTGACATTGTTTGTGATTTTTACCTACGGCTATGAAAGCTGTCTCTAAATAAATGATTTTTGAATTTTGAGTAAAATGGGAACTAGAACCAACAAGTCCCCTCTGAAGCAAATACAACCACCCTTTCAATAAGAACCTTATATGCTCCCATGGCATAACTTATAACCCTTGCCCTTAGGGCTGTAGGGGGTGGGGTAGTCATCCTCAAAGACATAATTTCTGGACCTCTCCACCACGTTGAACAAAATGGCTATGTCAAAATTTAGACTGGATGTGTTTGAGGAAATGATGGGTATGGAAGGGGGTTTGGTTGCTCTCTAATCACTTTTGACTATTAAAAAGGGAACTAGCTCCTTCAATTTCGAATCGAATGAGCCGTTTTCGAAGTTTTTATGACAAATTTTTCTCTATAATGTGCCCTGGTCTAAAAGAAAATAATAATAATAATTGGGCCCACATCACTCTTTACTTAGGCAGCACTATGTTTCTGCCTATGATTCTAAACCTATAAAGGTACCTTACAAGTCTGAGAACATTTAAAGGAATTTACAAGCCTGAGAAAATTTATTCAATTTTTGAAAAAAAGGAGTGGAAACTATCAAAAGAAGCTCTCAAATTTGATGAAAATTGTAACATTCAATTCAGTATATAAGATAACTCTATAGTAAAAATTTCCAGCCCATGTCCACAAAATGCGAAATTTTAAATTTTTACCGAGAAATATCATCACGGATGCGTGTTTACTTGTGAGTTTTTTTCCCTCAGGGGTGATCGTATCTATTCAAATTCCAAGATTTTCGAGGTAAAAACCTGAGATAAACTATCAATTTAAAAATTATCGGAAATCAACATATTCAGCTTTCCAGTTCCAGAGACATTAATGCCGCACAGTGGCATAAACAAACCAAGATTATTCTTATGAAGCGGGAAATGACAAGGTGGAAAGAAAGAAAAAAAACTGTTTTTGGACAATTTTATAGAATATTTCCCATGTTAAAAGGGTTCTAGGCGTTTAACTCCCCGGCGATTACCCCCCGGAAGATACCCCCCTTACTGAAAATAGCCCCCACGGAAAATACCCCGGAAATACCCCCGCGGAAAATACCCCCCTGAAAATGCCCCCGTGGAAAATAGCCCCCCGAGAAATACCTCCCCGTAAAATACCCCCTCCCTGAGGAAAATACCCCCTGGAAAATACCCCCTTGAAAAACACAGCCGGAAAATACCCCCCGCGGAAAATACCCCCCGGTAAAAACCCCCTCCCCTTGAAAAATAATGCTTTCCAAATTTGAGAATTTTATTTGAGTTTGTTTTTTTTTTAATTTCCGTAGAGGGAAGAAATTTTGGTACTTGTGTATTATGCGCCACTCACTCAAGTTTACGCTTTGTAAAACTCGAGAAAAAACCGGTTTCTTCGTTATTTTTTTTCAGCTTAGCGCGAGACAGGACAAAGACAAGTGACAGAATATGTTGGAAGTATATAATTTGGGCTATGTGTTTGCACATAAGGGGGGGAGAGTAAAGCATTTGGACAATTTGAAGTCAGAAAACAATTCTTTCTCCACAATATTCAGAATAATTGTGCCTAACACATTTTGCATGCAGACCCACTATACTTTAACCCCCCCCCCTCCAATGTGCAAAGCTATAGCCCAAATTTGTTTCTAAATTAACGAAGAAACTAACGAAAAGACCTGTTTCTTCTCGAGTTTTTCAAAGCGTAAACTTGAGTGAGTGGCGCATAATACACAAGCACCAAAATTCCTTCCCCATACGGAAATTAAAAAACAAAAATCAAATAGAATTCTCAAATTTGGAAAGCCTTATTTTCCACGGGGGTATTTTCCGGGGGCATTTACCAGGGACTTTCTTCCACGGGGGGAGGGGCTATTTCCCACGGGGCGTATTTTCCAGGGGGTATTTTCCGCGGGTGTATTTTCCCCGGAGGGGTATTTTCCGGGGGGGGGGTATTTTCCGCGGGGGGTATTTTCCGAGAGGGGTAATCACTGGGGGGGGGGGTAAACACCGGCCACCGTTAAAATATATAAAATGAATTGTGCACTCTGGATCAATTTATACTCTACATCACGTTTATATACAACGCTTCTTTCGGGATTTGATAAGAACCTACTATGAATACACAGAATATTTCAGGATTGCATAAAATATAAAAGAGGCTGATGCTTTTTTGCAATTGGTTTTTGCTTGGCCAAGAAATCCAACATTTGCAGCAAAGAATGACATATTTAGAGCCAAAATTTCCATAAAAAACAAATTTCTATGAAAAATTAAAAAAAAAATTCAATTCTAAAAAAAATAAAGCCCATTATGCAGGAACTGTCACTGAGAATTCCGAGATATGGCGTGGAAAATACATAAAATGTAGCCAAGATTGCACCTACTACGATTTATCAATATATATATATCATAATATATTATGAACAATAGTTTTGATATTACTATATTTTCCATATAATTGGACCTGGATTATTATTTGGATAAGCCATCGGTCTGTTTTGCCCCCCCCCCCCCTAAAAAATATAAATGAATAGAGAAATAAAATAAAAAAGAATTTGTAAAAGGATTTTTCCACGCATTTCAATTTATTTTTTAGTTTCAACCAATTATAGTTTGAGATTAATAATATTAATGTTCAACTTGGTTAACGAAATAATAGAATTATTGCCATCAAAGGTTTGTGTAATATTCTAAAGCAATTTAATCAATCGTATTTCAGTTCATTGTCACAAAGCAGACTATCTCCAATCAGCCCCCTTTTGTTCACCATGATTATTGGCTGCTTTTAAGTATTAATTCGTGATCTTAGGTATTAATTTAGACTTTCTGAACAACATCGCAGCGCCTGAATTCTGCCAAAAAAAAAAAAAAATGAGTTCAAGAATTACTAGATGAATTTAAATTAAAGGTCAACAATCTTGTGCGGTGGTTTAAGACAGAAGAAACTAAAAGCGTGACAACAAACGCCTCGCCATCGATTCAATATGGTGACAAAAATATTAAGAAAACTGTCCAGTTCAAATGCGATTGAGTTATCGTCAAGACCACTGGTTCGGCAGCAAAGGAAGTGCTCACAAGAATAGGACGTAAAAATGGAACTTGAAATAGGCTACCTCAAGTGTGGGAACATCAGAAATTTTCTCTGCTTCTAAAGCTATGTCTTTTAAACCGCATGCGCAATCCAGTTTTAGTCTTTTCTCGATTTTACGCTGTTTTCACTTATTTTCATACAAACATTCAATCCAAACAAGAGAAAAAAAAATATCTAACGATTAATCTAGATTCTTAAGAAAGTCAAATCGATATCAGACGCTAAATAATTGTACAGAAGAAACCGTTTAATTAAATTTATTTAAAGCTCAAATTTATTTATTAAAGCTAAATTTATTTAAATTTATATGTAAATGTTTTTACTTTTATAACTTTAATAAATCAAATAATTTTAACATTTTGATCACTAAATATCAGTATATGTATAATAAACTGACAATGCACATTCATTTGTATTTTTTCAGTAAAGTACAAATTTTGTTCTGGCCTTGGGATGGCATAGGGGTTTTGCGCCCAACTTATGTTAATTTCTGCTCGTTTTGAGTTTGACTCGGTTATTTATTGTAATTTCTGTTCGTTTTGGGTTTCATTTATTCATCGATGCTGATTTGTGGTAATTTCACGCTTGGTAGATTATTTGATTTTATTTTTGCTCATTTTTTGTTTAATCGAGTTCTTTAGTTTTCTTTGAAAAATTATTTTGTGGAAAAAGTTTTTTTAATTAATTTCTGTTCGTTTTATATTGACATTGTCTTTTCCGGGAAAAATAAAATAATACTTTAAATCTTTTCGTTTTTAAGATTTTATAGTTTGGCCTGCTATTTGTATTCTGGAGAAACTTTCAGCAATTTTTAACAACATACACCCTTTTAAAAATCTGGACACAGACAGTGCTGCTTAATTTAGTTTCATATCTCCTCTAGTCGACCTGAAATGGAAAACTTGATACCATTCGCAAAAAAAATCTGTTTACTTTCTTTGATAGCTTGGATACAATTACGCTATTTTGATTTGGTTAAATTTTAAGAGCAGAAGTAGCCTCGAAAGTTTGAACATAATACCCCCAGTCGTTCTTGGGATACTGCTGAGATGCCTTATTGGGAATTAGCATTATCACAGTGCACTTTGATTTAATCTTAAGGAAACAATTAGTTTTTAAACATAATGGGCAAATGGGAGGGTGGGCGTGGGAGGGTGGGAGTGAAGGGGGATTAGTTGCCCTCCAATCACTTTCGACTATTAAAAAAAGCATCAGCCCTTTCTCTTTTCAATCGAATGAACCCCTTTCGAAGTTCCCATGACAACTCCTTCGATACGAAGTACTCTGGTCTAAACAACAACAGCAACAAAAAATATTACTCATAACTTTCGACTATTAAAAAGGGCACTAGCCCTTTGAATTTCAAACTGAATGAGCCCATTTCTGAAGTTTCTACGACAACGCCTTCTATAAAAACCTTATATGCCCCCAGGGCATAACTTAAAACCCTTGCCCTGAGGGTTGTGGGGGAGTGTCCTCCTCAAAAACATATTTTCTATCTGGAAATCAACTACGCTGAACAAAATGGCTATCTGAAAATGTTTATTGGATGTGTTTGGGGGAATGATGGACGTGAGGGGGGGGGCTAGTTGCCCTCCAATCACTTTTGACCATTAAAAAGGGCACTAGCCCTTTGAATTTCCAATCGAATGAGCTTGTTTTGAAGTTTCTACGACACCGCCTTCTATAAAAACTTTATATGCCCCAGGCTATAACTCAAAACCCTTGCCCTGAGGGTTGTGGGGGAGTGTCCTCCTCAAAAACAAATTTTCTATCTGGAAATCAATACGCTGAACAAAATGGCTATCTCACAATTTTGATTGGATGTGTTTGGGGGAATGATGGGAGGGGGGGGGGGGCTAGTTACCCTCCGATCAATTTCGACTATTAAAAAGGGAACTAGCCTTTGAATTTCCAATCGAATAAGCCTGTTTTGAAGTTTCTACGACAACGCTTTCTATAAAAACCTTATATACCCTTAAAAAGGGCACTAGAACTCTCAATATCCAATCGAATGAGCCTCTTTTGAAGTCTCTACGAAGACCCCTTCCATACGAAGTGCCCTGCTTTAAAGGAAAAAAAATAAATGATACATTATGCCAACAACGTTCTTGTATGCCCTCAGGGCATAACTTAAAACGCTTGCCCCGAGGGTTGGGGGGGAGTGTCCTCCTCAAAAAACATATTTTCTATCTGGAAATCAACTACGCTGAACAAAATAAATATCTCAAAATTTTGATTGGATGTGTTTGGGGGAATGATGGGCGGTGGGGGGGGGGCTATTTACCCTCCAGTCCCTTTTGACTATTAAAAAGGGCCCTAGCCCTTTCAATTTCCAATCGAATGAGCCTTTTTTGAAGTTTCTACGACAATGACTTCTATAAAAAAAACAAATTATATGCCCCCAGGGCACAACCTAAAACCCTTGCCCTGAGGGTTAAGGGGGAGTGTCCCTCTCAAAAACATATTTTCTATCTGGAAATCAACTACGCTGAACAAAATGACTATCTCAAAATTTTGATTGGATGTGTTTGGGGGAATGATTGGCGTTGGGGGAGGGGGCTATTTGCCCTCCAGTCACTTTTGACTATTAAAAAGGGCCCTAGCCCTTTGAATTTCCCATCGAATGAGCCGTTTTTGAAGTTTCTACGACAATGACTTCTATAAAAAAACACTATATGCCCCCAGAGCACAACCTAAAACCCTTGCCCTGAGGGTTGTGGGGGAGTTTCCTCCTCAAAAACATATTTTCTATCTGGAAGACAACTACGCTGAACAAAATGGCTATCTCACAATTTGGATTGGATGTGTTTGGGGGAATGATGGGTGTGGGGGGGGCTAGTTTCCCACCAATCAATTTTGACTATTAAAAAGGATACTAGCCCTTTGAATTTCCAATTGAATGAGCCTGTCTTGAAGTTTCTACGACAACGCCTTCTATAAAAACCTTATATGCCCCCAGGGCATAACTTAAAACCTTTGCCCTGAGGTTTGCGGGGGAGTGTCCTCCTCAAAACGTATTTTCTATTTGGAAATCAACTAGCCTACGCTGAACAAAATGACTATCTTAAAATTTTGATTGGATGTGTTTGGGGGCATGATGGGTGTGGGGGGGGTGGCTAGGTGCCCTCCAATCACTTTCGACTATTAAAAAGGGGATTAGCCCTTTGAATTTCCAATTGAATGAGCCTGTCTTGAAGTTTCTACGACAACACCTTCTATAAAAACCTTATATGACCCTAGGGCATAACTTAAAACCCTTGCCCTGAGGGTTGTGGGGGAGTGTCCTCCTCAAAAACATATTTTCTATCTGGAAATCAACTACGCTGGACAAAATGGCTATCTCACAATTTTGATTGGATGTGTTTGGGGGAATTATGGGCGTGCGGGGGTCTAGTTGCCCTCCAATCCCTTTCGACTATTAAAAAGGGCACTAGCCCTTTGAATTTCCAATCGAATGAGCCTGTTTTGAAGTTTCTACGACAACACCTTCTATAAAAACCTTACCTGCCCCCAGGGCATAACTTAAAACCCTTGCCCTGAGGGTTGTAGGTGAGTCTCAACCCACACATTGGAGGGCTAGTTGCCCTCCAATCCCTTTGGACTATGAAAAAGGGCCCTATAGAACTCTCGATTTCCAATTGAATGAGCCCCTTTTGAAGCCTCTACGACGACCCTTTCCGTATGAAGTGCCCTGCTTTAAAGGAAAAAAAAATAAATGGTGCATTGTGCCAACATTGTTCTTATATGCCCTCAGGGCGTAACTTAAAACCCTTGCCCCGAGGGTTGTGGGGGAGTTTCCTCCTCAAAAAGATATTTTCTATCAGGAAATCAACTACGCTGAACAAAATGGCTATCTCAAAATTTTTATTGGATGTGTTTGGGGAATGATGGGCGTGGGGAGGGGGGGGGGCTAGTTGCCCTCCAATCACTTTCGACTATTAGCTCTATTCACTCCTATTTCCAATCATATGAGCCCTTTTCGAAGTTTCTACGACAACTCCTTCGATACGAAGTGCCCGGCTGAAGAAAAAAAAAACACATTGTGCCCATATCGTTCTTTACTTAAGCAGTGCTAGCGCGCTGCCTATGATCTTGACTATCATATACATTCTCGGTCTCGTTGAGTTTTTGGTGGCAATTCCTGAACTCTCGTCTCCAATGTGCGCAATCTCGGTCACAAGATTTTTAGCCTCGGTAGTATTTTGGTATTTCTGGGTGGCTTATTTTTTAAGTCTTCGCTACAAAGCTATTAATCTTGGCTCCAAAAAGTGAAATCTCTTGAATTAACTTCTTGTGAATTGAGTGTAGTCATTCCAGGATGTGAGACGAGAGAGTAAGCTATTGTATTAAAAGTAATGAAACTCTGTTAGTATGCTTGGGAAAGAAGAAAAAATTCATTTAAAAAGGTTTGGTTTTGACTGTAGGAGAATGGCAATGTGCATAAATGAGAGTGAAAGGTGGAAGGGTCAAGTGGATATTGAGTGGTTGCAGGAAATTTGATTAGAATCTGAGTTTACGTGAAGGAGTGAATGGTGTAGAAGGGCATATCTGTTGCAGGAAATTTGATTAGAATCTAAGTTTACATTAAGGAGTGAATGGTGCATAAGGGCATATCTGTTGCAGGAAATTTGATTAGAATCTGAGTTTACATGAAAGAGTGAATGGTGTATATGGGCATATCTGTTGCAGGAAATTTGATTAGAATCTGAGTTTACATGAAGAAGGAAATGGTGTATAAGGGCATATAAATAAGTAAAACACCGTTGTCAGTTCTTTTTTTGTTCATGAAGTTAAAATATTTTTCTTGTTGTTGTTTAAACAGCAGCTGAAGTAGAGTTTAAAGAAAAGAGTTGGAATGGTTAATTTAGAATGAGTTACCATAATAGCTTTCTTTAATGTTTTGTATTTTTGGATATATTGTATATATTATTTTTGTAAAAGAAAGTTTGAGTGGATGAGGTCGGTTGCAGGAGATTTGATTAGAATCTGAGTTTACATGAAGGAGTGAATGGTGTACAAGGGCACATAAATAAGTAAAACAGCGTTGTCAGTTCTTTTTTCGTTCATGAAGTTAAA
The DNA here is from genome assembly GCA_027921565.1 of Artemia sinica. Lineage (NCBI taxonomy): Eukaryota > Metazoa > Arthropoda > Branchiopoda > Anostraca > Artemiidae > Artemia > Artemia sinica. The sequence continues at coordinate 10,511,883 of CM051267.1, read as the reverse complement.
ATATTTTTCTTGTTGTTGTTTAAATAGCAGCTGAAGTAGAGTTTAAAGAAAAGAGGTTGAATGGTTAATTTAGAATGAGTTACCATAATAGCTTTCTTTAATGTTTTGTATTTTTGGATATATTGTATATATTATTTTTGTAAAAACAAGTTTGAGTGGATGAGGTCTGTTGCAGGAGATTTGATTAGAATCTGAGTTTACATGAAGGAGTGAATGGTGTACAAGGGCACATAAATAAGTAAAACAGCGTTGTCAGTTCTTTTTTCGTTCATGAAGTTAAAATATTTTTCTTGTTGTTGTTTAAATAGCAGCTGAAGTAGAGTTTAAAGAAAAGAGGTTGAATCGTTAATTTAGAATGAGTTACCATAATAGCTTTCTTTAATGTTTTGTATTTTTGGATATATTGTATACATTATTTTTGTAAAAGAAAGTTATAAGGATCGTAAAGTAGTTTTGTTTTGTTATTTATGTTAAACACTGATTATGAGTTTGCCTAAAATGATTGTTATTTTTTTTATTCACCTTTTTCAGAATAAATAATTTTTCCCCTTTTAGTACGGGAGACATAACGGGCCACCGTTTGGAGATGATTAGAAATAGTAAGTGAGAAGGGTTTCAAGTGGTGGGAGGAGGTCCTTTACTACGGGAGAGGAAATTTCTTTTTTTATACTTGTTTTATTTTTGTAGCATATGGTGGTTTGAAGCAGGTCCGGTTCGGCTGCTATTTATTCTTTTTAAAAAGGTGCGTAGGTAACGTCTAAGGTTTTAAAGCGGATTTTTTTGTTAGAGATGTCGGTACTGAGAGGAGTGGAGGTGGGCTTTTTAAATAATAAGATAAAAAAAAGAGTGAAAAATATCTTCATAAAATATCTGGGCGATAAAGAAGCAATCTTGGTTACATTTTGTTCAATCTCGGTGACATTTTACACATTCTTGGCTCCCTTTTTGTCGAGTTTTGATGCAAAAAATTCCAAATCTACAACTTTGTTCGAGGTAAAAAAAAAGGAAAAAAAAATTCTCAAATATAATCATCCTATAAAAAATTAAGGCATTACCAAAAAATATTTTCAACCTTTTCAATTTAAGCAATATAAATAATTTTGAAAACAAATTCTGGGTTGTAGGTGAGAAATAAAACTGTTAAAAAAGTTGTCTTTGCATTGTTATTTGTCACTCCCACCACGAGTAGCACGCGTCAACTGGCTTACGCGATCTTATAAAGAGGGTATCCCTTCGTTTACCCTTAAATTTAATATTCTTCCTCAATCAGTCGCTGGGCCTTAATAAAACCTCCTAGAAAATGGAGAAAATCAGGGACAATGTAATGATTATTAGAATAATGTAAACACAAGCACCTACCAGTATTTCAGAAGTCTGTTTTTATTATTATCTTCCTCTTCAGATAGATAAATTTGCATAAAGAGGTCTTAGATGATTCAAAGGAAACAACAGGTTTCATATCTCTATATAAATTCTAGTAGATGAATCTACGCATTCAATAAGAAAAACATTGAAATGTTCCTATTCATTCATCTGTACCATAAACCTGGTCATTTTCCCACGCTTCTCATTGGGGGCTTATTGAATACTGTAGCGACATTTACCAAAACGGAAAACATTATTTTGCATCCAAGGTTTAATTTCAGTATCTCTTATTCTTACTGGGGAAATATTTACTCAGAGCAAATATTTTATTTCAAATGTACAGATTAAGAAGTAGGCACCCAAAAAACAGTCATCTAAAAACATATATGTCTTGGTTTTTCTGTTTCTTTTTTTTTCAGTCTGTGATCAACAAATTTATGGATAGGGTAAAAAGTACCAGTAAGATTGTTATTCCCATGGAACAGCAGAAGGGGAGCTGTGTAACAGAAACTTTGTTTATTTAGATCTGTAACTTGTTTTCAGTAACTTTTGGCGGTTTAATACAATTTCCCTGTTCAGCAGCATTATGTAACGGTGTCCTATTCGACTGATCGGAAGCATTTATATTGGCACCATTTGATATCGATAGCTTACAAAGAGCTACTTTTCCTTCCTCTGTAGCATAGTGTAACGGTGTTATATTCCAATTATTGGTAGCATTTATATTGGCACCATTTGACATCGATAGCTTACAAACAGCTACTTTTTCTTCCTGAGCAGCATTGTGTAACGGTGTTTTATTCAGTTTATTGGAAGAATTCATATTGGCACCATTTCAAATCAATAGCTTACAAACAGCAACTTTTCCTTCTTCAGCAGCATTGTGTAACAGTGTTGTATTCCACTTAATGGGAGCATTCATATTGGCACCATTTGAAGTCAGTATCTTACAAACAGCAGCTTTTCCTTCCTCAATACTATTGTGTAACGGCTGCCTCGACCTTTTCGGGGTACCTGCAAGACTGGGGATCTTGCGGTCAACTCTATTCCCACTTGAGGAGTGGCGCCCCTCGAGGAAATTATAGCCTAGTAAACGACACAGCATTCGCACGGGATTCTGACTAATGGACAATTCTTCTGGGATTGGTATGTTTTGATGGGCGTCTTTGGGCTGAAAAACCTCTTCCTAGCTAATTTATCTGTTACGGGTTGCCTCCCCGTAGTAGCATAATATTTGTAGGCATGAATATATAATGAGTCGGAGGTAATAGGCTTGAGATTGTCTGTGCAGGATTTCGACTCTTCTTGATAGAAGAGCATCGCCAAGTGCTTAAAACCATGTTGTGACCAAGATGGGCCCAGGATTGCACAAAGCCTCCATTCATGGAGGTCCCAGGGACTTCTTGCTGTCCGGTTCTAAGCCGGCTTAAGCACTTCGGTGTAGACTTGAGAAGATATGTGATCCCCGTCCTGCACTGGTATCCGGGATCATTGCTTTTCCTGAGGCGAAAAAAATTTCAATGATTTAAAGAACATGAAAATTGGAACTTGGAATGTTACGACATTAAAAAATGACTATTGTATCGACATTTTGACTGACGAATTCAGACGATTCGAACTGGATTTATTAGGAGTTTCAGAAACTCAGGGGTAGGTAGGAAACTCAGGGGAATCCCAGGGGTAGGAAGCATGAAATTAGGTGATATAGAATTTGTTTACTCAGGCAGGAAGGATGGGGTACATAGACAGGGAGTAGGGCTCATGATGAATAAGGAAGCTGCTAAGTCTTGTTTAGGCTGGGAAGGTATTAATAATAGAATACTAATTGCTCATTTTATGACTAGAAAGTTCAGGGTATCAGTTATAGTAGTATACGCCCCTGTAGAACCGACTGATGGAGATACTAGTGACTCAGATGAATTTTACTTACAGTTACAGGAGCAAATAGACAAGGTCCCAGGTAGAAATATGATGTTATTACTGGGAGATTTTAACGCCCAGGTTGGTAGAAATAAGGATAGATGGTGCCCCAGCTTAGGTAAATTTGGTGTAGGAATAGAAAACAGTAATGGATACAGACTTTTGCAATTTTGTAGGTATAACAATCTAGTTATAACCAATACGGTGTTTGGTCATAAAATGGCTCATAAGCTAACATGGTATTCACGTGATGGTAAGACAGCAAACCTTATTGATTATGTTATAGTAAACCGAAGACTGGCAGGATCAATACAAGATACTAGGATATATAGGAGTGCTGTTATTGATGTTAAAAGTAAAGATCACCATCTAGTAGTGTCAAGGGTTAATTTAAAGCTGAAATATCGGAAGGGTAATTACCTCCCGGGAAGTTATGATGTTAGTAGACTCCAGGATGAGAATTTGAGAGAAACTTTCCAGGAACAGTTGAATACTAAACTTGAGAGTTTAAAATTTAATAATGTGGAAGATGGTTGGAATAATTTTAAAAAAATAATTTGTGAAGTTGCTGAAGGTGTATTAGGGAAGAAAGCTAGAACTGCAGCTAAGAATATTAGTGAAAAAGCTTTATGTTTAATAGAAAGGAGAAAGGACTTGTACAAGAATTATCTGAGTGATAGATCGCATGAAAACAAAAGAAATGTAAAGAAAGTGGAGAAAGCATTGAAATATGAACTAAGGAGGTGTGAAGTGGAGGCCATGGATAAAATTGCCGAGGATTTAGAAGATGCAGCTAGACGGCATAATAGTAAAATATTGTACTGGCACGTTAACAAATTGAGAGGTAGTAGTCAATCCGGACTTGTCCCAGTTAAAGATAGGAATGGGGTGGCAATTAGCGATAAGGAAAAAGCTAAAGCGAGATGGGCCGAACATTTTGAGAACTTGCTTAACCGAGATAGAGTTGCAGGAAAAAATATAGAGGAAAATGAAAAAGTTTGTGATACCTTGGATGTGAAGGAAGATTTGTTTTGTGAGGAGGAATTAGCAACAGTACTAAAAGGATTAAAGAATAATAAAGCTCCAGGTGCTGATAGGGTAGTAAATGAGTTTCTTAAATGTGGTGGCTCTGAGGTTAGAAATAAGTTATTGAAGATTATGAATATGATTTTTGAAAAAGGGGAAGTACCTAACGATTTTAGGAAAACCTTAATTAAGCCACTTTATAAGAAAGGTGATAAAAGTGAGTGTGGTAATTATCGAGGCATTAGTCTGGTCTCTGTAGGTAGCAAATTGCTTAGTAATATGATACTTTTTAGACTGAGAGATGCTGTAGACAAAGTTTTAAGAGAAGAGCAGTGCGGTTTTAGAAAAGGTAGAGGATGTGTTGACCAAATTTTCACTCTTAGGTTAATAATTTGAGAAGTGCCAAAGTTTTCAAACACCTTTGGTCCTCAGTTTTATAGATTATGAGCAAGCGTTCGATTCTGTTGATAGAGGAGCTTTAGTAAAGGTTTTATCCTTGTATGGTATACCAGACAAATACATTAAAGTAATTAGTGCTATGTACGAGAATAACACTGCTGCGGTTAAAGTAGGAAATGAGGTTAGCAGCTGGTTTTGTATTAAATCAGGAGTTAAGCAGGGTTGTGTTCTATCCCCCTTTATATGGATTATTTTGATGGACTTTGCTTTAAGGAGCACAGGAAAGGCAATGGGAGACCACGGAATCAAATGGGGAGGAAAAAGTCTCCTAGACTTGGATTATGCTGATGATTTAAGCATCCTAGATGAAAGTGTGAGCAAAATGAATGAAGTTTTAGAGGTTTTGCGAGTTCAGGGTGCTAGTATTGGTTTGAAAATTAATGCTAGGAAGACTAAGTCACTAAGGCTAGGAATAAGTGAAGATGAAAAGGTGACGTTGGGTAATGAAAATATTGATCAGGTGGGCAGCTTCACTTACCTTGGTAGTATTATTAGTAAAGATGGTGGGAGCAGTGAAGATGTTAAAAATAGAATAGCCAAGGCTCAGGGTGTTTTTTCACAGTTAAAAAAAGTCTGGAAGAATAGGAAGATAAGTCTGCAAACCAAGATTAGAATCTTAGCAGCTACAGTGATGACAGTGGTCAAATATGGCTCTGAAGCATGGACGCTTCGAAAAGCGGATGAAGATTTGCTAGATGTTTTCCAGAGAAATTGCTTAAGGATTGTTCTGGGTACCCGGCTGACTGACCGTATTTCAAACAATAGGCTAAACGAAAAATGTGGTTCAATACCGTTTTCTAGGTCTATAATGAAAGAAAGGTTGAGGTGGTTAGGGCATGTTGTGCGGATGAAGGATGACAGATTGCCAAAGATTGTTCTTTTCGGCCAACCATCTAGGGCTAAACGGAAAGCAGGTCGTCCCCGTCTGGGGTGGGAGGACGTCATAAAGAAAGATTTAAAGGAAATGGGAACTTCGTGGGCGGGTGTAAAAAGGGAGGCTTTGAATAGATTGGGGTGGAGGAGGAGCGTGCGTAGCTGTGTTGGCCTCAGGCGGCTTGGTGCTGCGATGAGTTGTTAGTGGTAGTAGTATTTATATTGGCACCATTTAAAATCTGTAGCTTACAAACAACTACTTTCCCTTCCTCAGCAGCATTGTATAACGGTGCTGCATTCCATTTATTAGAAGCATTTATATTGGCACCATTTGAAATCATTAACTTTTGTTACACCATTTGTTATAACGAACTAGAGTTCGTTCTTTAATAAACTTTCTAATATAATTATTAGTGCTAATTATACCGATAGTATTTTAGTTTTAGATTAATGTGTTTTTTTTGTGAATCTTCACTTGCACAAGGGCCTCAACCTTTGGGGAAGGATTATAAAATGATTCTCCTTGGAGTGGTTCGAAGATACTAAAAATTCCATTTTTTATCCAACATTGTTTTTATTTTACTGGGAAGGAGATAGGTCTTATGAAGTAATTTTACTATGGGCTAGAGTTCATTCTTTTACTATAATTAATCAAAAAACTTTTTGTACAAAATAAGTTTTTCAGAAAAAAAGTAAAGAACTCCATTAAACCAAAAATGAACAAAACTACAATCAAATAGTCTACCAAGGATACAACTACCACAAATCAGTATCAATAAATAAATGAAACCCAAAACAAACAGAAATTAAAATAAGTCAAACTGAAAACGAGCAGAAATTATTCTGTGTAGGTTTCTAAACCCTATGCTTTCTAAAAGCTAGAATATAATTTGTAGTTTACTAAAAAAAATTCAAATGAAAAAAATGAGCATTGTAAGTTTGATATACATATGCTGATATTTATTCCTTAAATTATCCATAGATTTTTTATTTCTTAAAGTAATAAAATTGAAAACATTTTAAAGACTTTTTTCAGTAAAGTACGAATTATATTTGAGCTTTTAGAAAGCATAGGGCTTAAAACCCTACAAATATTAATTTCTGCTCATTTTGAGTTTGCCTTATTTTAATTTCTGCTTGTTTTGGGTTTCATTTATTTATTGATACTAATTAGTGGTAGTTGTATCCTTGGTTGATTATTTGATTCTATTTTTGTTCATTTTTAGTTTAATGGGGTTCTTTACTTTTTTTGAAAAACTCATTTTGTGCAAAAATTCTTTTGATTAATTTCTATTCGTTTTATATTGACATGGTCTTTTTCAGGGAGAAAGACAGAGCTTCTTCTGAAGTTAAACAACCATCCCTTCCATAGAAACCTTTAATACCCCCTGGGCATAACTTAAAACCCTTGCCCCTAATCTCTGGGGCATGTTTCAACCCCAAAGGCCTTGTTATATGATAATTAGATTATTTTGAATAGAATAGGTATCTCAAAATTCCTATTAGACGCATTTCGGGACAATATGACATGTTTATAGGGAGGAGAGGGTAGCTGTTCTTTGATCACTTTGCTCTTAAAAAGAGCACAAGAGCGTCTGATTACCAAACCAATGAGCTCCATTTGAAGTTTATATAACCACATTTTCTATAAAATTCCTGTATGTCCCCAGGGCATAACTTACAAGCCTTGCCCTGAGGGCTGGGGGGATTTGTTGTCCTCAAAGACATAATTTCCAGACGTTTCTGATAGGCTTAACAAAATGGCAATATCAAAATTTTGACTGGAAGTGTTTGGGGAAATGATAGGCGTGGAGGGAGACATTTGCCCTCTGATCACTTTCGACTAATAAAAAAGGCACTAGTCTTCTCAATTTCCAATCAAATGAGGCCTTTTTGAAGCTTCTACGACAAAACTTTCTATAAAACCGTTATATACCACAAGGGCATAACTTACAACTCTTGTCATGAGGGCTATTGGAGAGGGTTGTCATCCTCAAAGACATAATTTCCAGACCTTTCAACTACGTTGAACACAATGGCTATATCAAAATGTTAATCGGAAATTTTTGGTGAAATGATGTGGATGGGGTGATTATCCTTTTGGTTACTTTCGACTATTAAAAAGGGCAATACCCCTCTCAATTTCAAATCGAGAGAGCCCTTTTTGAAGTTTTTCCGAGAACACTTTCTATATGGCATTATATGCCCCCGGGGTATAAATTGCAACCTTAGCCCTGAGGGCTGTGGGGGGTCGTCATACAAAAAGACATAATTTCTTGACCCTTCAACTACGTTCAAAGAAATTGCTGTATCAAAATGTTGATCGGAAGTGTTTGGAGAAATGATGGGTAAAGGAGGGGGCATTCGCCCTCCGATTGCTTTTGACTATTAATAAGGGCACTAGCTCTCTCAATTTCCAATTGAATGAGTCCTTTTTGAACTTTCTACGACAACGCTGGCCAAGACCTAATTTACAGAACTTTCAACTACGTCGAACAACATGTCTATCTCAAAATTTTGATTGGATGTTTTTGGGGAAATGTTGGGCGTGAGAGGGGCGTTAGTTGCCATCCAATCAATTTTGACTATTAAATAGGGCACTAGCGCTTTCAATTTCCTAACGAGTTAGTCCCTTTTGAAATTTCTACGACAACGCTTTCTATAAGACCTTATATGCCTTACACTGAGGGCTCTGTGTCATCCTCAAAGACATAATTTCCAGACTTTACAACTACGTCGAGCAATATGGAATAAATAATGCTATATAATGGGCGAAATCAGCTATAATACCAAGCTGAGTCAGACAGGAATGCTGATTAAATAGAAGAGAAATTTCTTAGAGATATAACTCAAGTATTTACAGCATTACTTGAATATTGGTGGTTCTTTTAAAACAGTCTTTTGATTTAAACTTTGTTGTTCAAGATATAAGAAGTAGTATTATTTGTTTTCTGTCTCAAAATTTTTATTTGATGTTTTAGGAAAATTATGGGCGTTGGAGGGGTGTTAGTTTTCCTCCAATCACTTTTGACTATTAAATCGAAATTTTTGGCTAGTAGATTTCCAATCGAATGAGCCCTTTTTGAATTTTCTACGACAACTCTGTCTATAAAACCTTATATGCCCCCCCAGGGCATAACTTAAAACCCTTACCCTGAGGATTGTGGGGGGAGGGGGGGGGGGGGTTAGCATCCTCAAAGACTTAATTTCCAAAACTTTCAACTATGTTGAAAAAAATGGATGTCTCAAAATTTTGATTGGATATGTTTGGAGAAATGATGATATAGCTGATAAAGCCCATTTTGTTCAGCATTAAAAAATGAATTTAAAATATGTTCTAAATTATAAGTTCTTCTATTTAGTACAAAATTCAAAACAACAAAAACCAGTTTCAACACCCTCTCCCCCGTAAGGCTCCTTAGCCAGGAAGGAACAGGGGGAGGAAAAATACCTGCAAAAAATTAGCGAAAGACAAAATCCAGTCGCCCATCTAAAAAATCCCTAAGATAACAACCTGGTCAGGGTAGTAGTGCATGATTTCACCAATTCAGGTAAAAATCCAGCCAAATCCAGAAAAAAGTAAAATATATTTAGTTTTTCTTTAAATAGAAAATAGCTTACAAAAGTCCTATTACTATGAGCTATAGTTGTGGGAAAGAAAACAAGAGTAGAAGGGGGGGTACCAGCGCGATTGCCCACCCCTGTTGCCACCTACAACTTTTTTTTTACATAATTTATGTCTGTTTGTTGTCAGTGAGAATGAAAAAACAGGAATTTTCTCACTTTTATGGATGTTTTCTTGGAAGGTTATGTCTGTTGGTCAATTTATTTGATGTTTTTCATGGAAGTCAACAGTAATTTATGTCTGTTTTATGGTTTTTTGTCAGTGAGAATGGAAAAACAGTATTTTTCTCACTTGAAAAAACAGGATTTTTCTCACTTGAAAAAACAGGAATTTTCTCACTTTGATGGATGTTTTCTTGGATGGTTATGTGTGTTGGTCAATTTATTTGATGTTTTTCATGGATGTCAACAGTAATTTATGTCTGTTTGTTGTCAGTGGGAATGGAAAAACAGTATTTTTCTCACTTGAAAAAACAGGAATTTTGTCACATTGATGGTTGTTTCATGGACGGTTATGTGTGTTGGTCAATTTATTTGATGTTTTTCATGGATGTCAACAGTAATTTATGTCTGTTTTATGGTTTTTGTCAGTGAGAATGGAAAAACAGTGTTTTTCTCACTTTGATGGATTATTGAGTCTAATGAGGACAGGGTCAACGACACTTCCTTCAAGATCTTGTTGTTGTTTTGGGCAAGTGCAAGTTCGAGGTGAATGTTATGCCATCATTGGGAATTTTGAACACCTGTGCTGTCAACCTCAATTCCCCTTTCGTGAATCAATAATTCCCCTTAGAAACAACAAATTAATTCCCCTTTGTTGACGGATCAATCAACCAATGACATCATCTGTCAGACCTTAAAAATTTTCGCCTAGAAACGATTCTCCAGGAATAGATCCAAGTCATTAATGTCTTTGCCTCGGAAACAACTCTACTGGTCGAACTCCAAAAGATATTAATAAACATTACCAATGGAAACAATTCTCAAAGAAACATCTTAGCGATGAATTGTTTTAGCGTGGGAATCAGGTTTCTTAGTAATTTGAAATGTGTCAGCGCAGAGATTCCAAAAACAAAAAGGAACACGCTGAAATTACGTTTAGGGATTATTTGGGCGAAACCGATTTAGACATTTTATGGAATTATTTCGGCGAAACAGTTAGAGACATTTTAAAAGATGATTTAAAAGATGATTTTAGAAGAGGATTTGAGGGTGAAACTCTGTGGTCGTTATAATACACAAGTTCCATTTGAACAGTGTTGTGAGGTCCCTACCACAACCCCAAAGGGTTCCGATCCCCCCACCCCAACCCCAAAGGAAGCCCCCGGTCCTCAAAGGTTCTCCGGGATCCCAAAGGGCCCCCGGCGCCCCAAAGGCTCCTGAGCCACCATTTTATTACTTTTTAAGGCTGTATTATATCTTTTCAGAACAAATTATTATTTTAGGGAATTATTTCGGCGAAACAGTTAGAGACATTCTAAAAGATGATTTTTGAAGAGATTTTAGAAGAGGATTTGAGGGTGAAACTCTGTGGTCGTTATAATACACAAGTTCCATTTGAACAGTGTCGTGAGGTCCTCTATCCCCAACCCCAAAGGGTTCCGATCCCCCTACCCCAACCCCGAAGAAAGCTCCTGGTCCTCAAAGGTCCCCCAAACTCCCAAAGGACCATCCGGCCCTCAAGGCCCCCCCAGACCCTCAAAGACCCTCCCCGGGCCCCGTCTTGATGTGTGTTGTCTGAAACCTATGATTTGGGGTGTATGGGTTGCTATTTTTGACTTTTCTGAGCTGGATTTCTTAGTCTTTCATAGGTATGTGTTGTCTGAAACCTATTATTTGGGATGGATGGTTTGCTATTTTTGACTTTTCTGAGCTGGATTTCTTACCTTTTCATAGGTGTGTGTTGTCAGAAAATTATGATTTGGGATGTGTAGTTTGCAAGTTGGACTTTTCAGAGCTAGGATTCTTAGTCTCTCATAGGCGTTTGCTGTCTGAAACCTATAGTTTGGGATGAATAGTTTGCTATTTCAGGCTTTTATGAGCTAGGTTTCCTAGTATTTCGTAGGTGAATGTTGTCTGAAACTTATGATTTGGGATACGTAAATTGTTATTTCGGGCTTTTCTGAGTTGGATTTCTTAGTCTTTCATAGGCTGTTGTTGTCTGAAACCTATGATTTGGGATGGGTGGATTGCTATTTTTGACTTTTCTGAGCTGGATTTCTTAGCCGTTCATAGGTGTGTGTTGTCTGAAACTTATGATTTGGGATGGTTAATTTGCTATTTCCGGCTTTTATTAGCTAGGTTTCTTAGCCTTTCATAGGTGTGTCTTGTCAGAAAATTATGATTTGGGATGTGTAGTTCGCTATTTGGACTTTTCAGAGCTAGGATTCTTAGTCCCTCATAGGTGTTTGTTGTCTGAAACCTATAGTTTGGGATGAGTAGTTTGCTATTTTTGACTTTTCTGAGCTGGATTTCTTACCCTTTCATAGGTGTGTGTTGTCAGAAAATTATGATTTGGGATGTGTAGTTTTCTAGTTGGACTTTTCAGAGCTAGGATTCTTAGTCTCTCATAGGCGTTTGTTGTCTGAAACCTATAGTTTGGGATGAATAGTTTGCTATTTCAGGCTTTTATGAGCTAGGTTTCCTAGTACTTTGTAGGTGTGTGTTGTCTGAAACTTATGATTTGGGATATGTAAATTACTATTTCGGGCTTTTCTAAGCTAGATTTCTTAGTCTTTCGTTGGTGTGTGTTGTCTGAAACCTATGATTTGTGATGTGTGGGTTGCTATTTTTTGATTTCTTAGCCTTTCATAGGTGTGTGTTGACTGAAACCTATGATTTGGGATGAGTGGTTTGCTATTTTTGACTTTTCTGAGCTAGATTTCTTAGCCTTTCATAGGTGTGTGTTGTCAGAAAATTATGACTTGGAATGTGTAGTTTGCTTTTTGGACTTTTCAGAGCTAGGATTCTTAGTCTCTCATAGGCGTTTGTTGTCTGAAACTTCTAGTTCAGGATGAATAGTTTGCTATTTCAGGCTTTTCTGAGCTAAGGTTTCATAGTATTTCGTAGGTGAATGTTGTCTGAAACTTAGGATTTGGGATATGTAAATTACTATTTCGGGCTTTTCTAAGCTAGATTTCTTAGTCTTTCGTTGGTGTGTGTTGTCTGAAACCTATGATTTAGGATGGATGGATTGCTATTTTTGACTTTTCTGAGCTGGATTTCTTAGCCATTCATAGGTGTGTGTTGTCTGAAACCTATGATTTGGGATGGTTAATTTGCTATTTTTGACTTTTCTGAGCTAGGTTTCTTAGCCATTCATAGGTGTGTGCTGCCAGAAAATTACGATTTGGGATTTGTAGTTTGCTTTTTGGACTTTTCAGAGCTAGGATTCATAGTCCCTCACAGGTGTTTGTTGTCTGAAACCTATAGTTTGGGATGAGTAGTTTGCTATTTCAGGCTTTTCTGAGCTAAGGTTTCTTAGTATTTCATAGGTGTGTGTTGTCTGAAACTTATGATTTGAGGTGTGTAATTTGCTATTTCCGACTTTTCATAACCAGATTTCTTAGTCTTTTGTAGGTGTGTGGTGTCTGAAACCTATGATTTGGGATGTTTGGGTTGCTATTTTTTGACTTTTCAGAGCTGGATTTCTTAGCCTTTCGTAGGTGTGTGTTGACTGAAACCTATGATTTGGGAATGAGTGGTTTGCTATTTTTGACTTTTCTGAGTGAGATTTCTTAGCCTTTCATAGGTGTCTGTTGTCTGAAACCTATGATTTGGGATGGTTAGTTTGCTATTTTTGACTTTTCTGAGCTAGGTTTCTTAGCCTTTCATAGGTGTGTGCTGTCAGAAAATTATGACTTGAGATTTGTAGTTTGCTTTTTGGACTTTTCAGAGCTAGGATTCATAGTCCCTCATAGGTGTTTGTTGTCTGAAACCTATAGTTTGGGATGAGTAGTTTGCTATTTCAGGCTTTTCTGAGCTAAGGTTTCTTAGTATTTCGTAGGTGTGTGTTGTCTGAAACTTATGATTTGAGGTGTGTAATTTGCTATTTCCGACTTTTCATAGCCAGATTTCTTAGTCTTTCGTAGGTGTGTGTTGTCTGAAACCTATGATTTGGGTTGTGTGGGTTGCTATTTTTGACTTTTCAGAGCTGGATTTCTTAGCCTTTCGTAGGGGTGTGTTGACTGAAACCTATGATTTGGGATGAGTGGTTTCCTATTTTTGACTTTTCTGAGCTAGATTTCTTAGCCTTTCATATGTGTGTGCTTTCAGAAAATTATGATTTGGGAGGTGTAGTTTGCTTTTTGGACTTTTCAGAGCTAGGATTCTTATTCCCTCATAGGTGTTTGTTGTCTGAAACTTCTAGTTTGGGATGAGTAGTTGACTATTTCAGGCTTTTCTGAGCTAAGATTTCTTAGTATTTCGTAGGTGAATGTTGTCTGAAACTTATGATTTGGGATATGTAAATTACTATTTCGGGCTTTTCTAAGCTAGATTTCTTGTCTTTCGTTGGTGTGTGTTGTCTGAAACCTATGATTTGGGATGTGTGGGTTGCTATTTTTGACTTTTCTGAGCTAGATTTCGTAGCCTTTCATAGGTGTGTGCTGTCAGAAAATTATGATTTGGGATTTGTAGTTTGCTTTTTGGACTTTTCAGAGCTAGGATTCTTAGTCCCTCATAGGTGTTTGTTGTCTGAAACCTACAGTTTGGGATGAGTAGTTGGCTATTTCAGGCTTTTCTGAGCTAAGGTTTCTTAGTATTTCGTAGGTGTGTGTTGTCTGAAACTTATGATTTGAGGTATGTAATTTGCTATTTCCGACATGATCAATTCTATTTCCCCAAAATAATATAAAAAGTTTCCACTTCAGTTCAGATTTATCTCAAAGAGATGAAAAAATTTAAAATACTGTTCCAAATTTTTCAATGAAGATAGAAAACTTCAAGTTCTCTTCTGAATTTTACCAAAGAACACAATTCAATTCTTCAGACAACATTAGGTTTCAGACAACACACACCAACGAAAGACAAGAAATCTAGCTTAGAAAAGCCCGAAATAGTAATTTACATATCCCAAATCATAAGTTTCAGACAATATTCACCTACGAAATACTAAGAAATCTTAGCTCAGAAAAGCCTGAAATAGTCAACTACTCATCCCAAACTAGAAGTTTCAGACAACAAACACCTATGAGGGACTAAGAATCCTAGCTCTGAAAAGTCCAAAAAGCAAACTACACCTCCCAAATCATAATTTTCTGAAAGCACACACCTATGAAAGGCTAAGAAATCTAGCTCAGAAAAGTCAAAAATAGCAAACCACTCATCCCAAATCATAGGTTTCAGTCAACACACCCCTACGAAAGGCTAAGAAATCCAGCTCTGAAAAGTCAAAAATAGCAACCCACACAACCCAAATCATAGGTTTCAGACAACACACACCTACGAAAGACTAAGAAATCTGGCTATGAAAAGTAGGAAAAAGCAAATTACACACCTCAAATCATAAGTTTCAGACAACACACACCTACGAAATACTAAGAAACCTTAGCTCAGAAAAGCCTGAAATAGCAAACTACTCATCCCAAACTATAGGTTTCAGACAACAAACACCTATGAGGGACTATGAATCCTAGCTCTGAAAAGTCCAAAAAAGCAAACTACAAATCTCAAATCATAATTTTCTGACAGCACACACCTATGAAAGGCTAAGAAACCTAGCTCAGAAAAGTCAAAAATAGCAAATTAACCATCCCAAATCATAGGTTTCAGACAACAGACACCTATGAAAGGCTAAAAAATCCAGCTCAGAAAAGTCAAAATAGCAATCCACTCATCCCAAATCATAGGTTTCAGACAACACACACCAACGAAAGACTAAGAAATCTAGCTTAGAAAAGCCCGAAATAGTAATTTACATATCCCAAATCATAAGTTTCAGACAACATTCACCTACGAAATACTGTGAAACCTTAGCTCAGAAAAGCCTGAAATAGCAAACTATTCATCCCAAACTAGAAGTTTCAGACAACAAACGCCTAAGAGAGACTAAGAATCATAGCTCTGAAAAGTACAAAAAGCAAACTACACATCCCAAATCATAATTTTCTGACAACACACACCTACGAAATACTATGAAACCTTAGCTCAGAAAAGTCAAAAATAGCACACCACTCATCACAAATCATAGGTTTCAGTCAACACACACCTATGAAAGGCTAAGAAATCCAGCTCAGAAAAGTAAAAAAATAGCAACCCACACATCCCAAATCATAGGTTTCAGACAACACACATCTACGAAAGACTAAGAAATCTAGCTCAGAAAATCCCGAAATAGTAATTTACATATCCCAAATCATAAGTTTCAGACAACACACACCTACGAAATACTAGGAAACCTAGCTCATAAAAGCCTGAAATAGCAAACTATTCATCCCAAACTATAGGTTTCAGACAACAAATGTCCATGAGAGACTAAGAATCCTAGCTCTGAAAAGTCCAACTAGCAAACTACACATCCCAAATCATAATTTTCTGACAACACACACCTATGAAGTTTTCTTAGAGAAGAGAAAAAAAGTTAGCTCAATTCTGAAATTTACCATTGAAAATGAATAAGCTTTCATTTCAGTTCCTAATTTCTCAAAGACATAAAAAATTTAAAGTTCAATTCTAAATTTTTCCATAGAAGATAGGAATGGCTATACTATGATTGTGATTATTTTCCATGAAGATAAAAAGTTTCACTTTATTTCTAATTTTTCTTAAATTCAGTTCATTCATCTAACCACCAAAAACAATAGGCTAGGTTAGGTTAGGTATAAATAAATATTATTAAATAATTAGAAACACATCTCCATGTTTAAGTTAGGTTAGGTTAGGTTAACTTATCATGAGTGCTCATGATAAGCTAAGCTAACCTAACTTAAACATGGTAAAAAGATTAAATTAGGTTAGGTTAGGCTAGATTAAGTTAGGTTAGGTTAAGTTAGGTTAGGTTAGATTAAGTTAGGTTAGGTTAATTTAGGTTAGGTCTGGTTAGCCTACGTACGCGCGCGTACGTAGGCTAACCAGACCTAACCTAAATTAACCTAACCTAACTTAATCTAACCTAACCTAACCTAACTTAACCTAACCTAACTTAATCTAACTTAACCTAACCTAACTTAATCCAGCCTAACCTAACTTAACCTAACCTAACTTAATCTAACCTAACCTAACCTAACTTAACCTAACCTAACTTAATCTAGCCTAACCTAACCTAATTTAATCTTTTTACCATGTTTAAGTTAGGTTAGCTTAGCTTATCATGAGCGCTCATGATAAGTTAACCTAACCTAACTTAACTTAAACATGGAGAAATGTTTCTAATTATTTATTAATATTTATTTATACCTAACCTAGCCTATTGTTTTTGGTGGTTAGATGAATGAACTGAATTTAAGAAAAATTAGAAATAAAGTGAAACTTTTTATCTTCATGGTAAATAATCACAATCATAGTATAGCCATTCCTATCTTCTATGGAAAAATTTAGAATTGAACTTTAATTTTTTATGTCTTTGAGAAATTAGGAACTGAAATGAAAGCTTATTCATTTTCAATGGTAAATTTCAGAATTGAGCTAACTTTTTTTCTCTTCTCTAAGAAAATTCAGAAGAGAACTTGTACATTTTGCAGTTCTTCGAGAAAACTCAGAATTAAAGTGGAGCCAGAATTCAAGTGGAGCTCCATATCTTCATGAAGAATATTCACAATCAAAGTATAACTTTTCCTATCTTCTATGAAAAATTTGGAAAAGAACTTTAAATTTTTTCATCTCTTTGAGAAAAGTCGGAACTGAATTTAAGAAAATTTATAATTAAAGTGAAACTTTTTATCTTCATGGAAAATAATCACAATCATAATATAACTTTTCCTATCTTCTACGGAAAAATTTAGAACTGAACTTTAAATTTTTTATTGGGGAAATTAGAATTGAATTGTGTTCTTTGGTAAAATTCAGAATAGAACTTGAATATTCACGATCAAAGTATAACTTTTCCTATCTTCTATGAAAAATTTGGAACAGAACTTTAAATTTCTTCATCTCTTTGAGAAAAAAATCTGAATTGAAGTGGAAATTTTTATATTATTTTGGAAAAATAGATTTGATCAATAACTTATTTCATTTTCATTGAGAAAATTCAGAATCGAAGTTAAACTTTTCTTCTTCCGGGAAAATATTTGGAACAGAACTTTAAATTTTTTCATCTCTTTGAGAAAGGTCGGAATTGAATTTAAGAAAATTTAGAATTAAAGTGAAACTTTTTATCTTCATGGAAAATAATCACAATCATAATATAACTTTTCCTATCTTCTACGGAAAAATTTAGAACTGAACTTTATATTTTTTATGTCTTGGTTAACTTGAAACTGAAGTGGATGATCCATATTTTCTCTAGAGAAATTAGAATTGAATTGTGTTCTTTGGTAAAATTCAAAAGAGAGCTTGAACTTTTCTATTTTCTATGAAAAATTTGGAACAGTATTTTAAATTTTTTCATCTCTTTGAGAAAAGTCGGAATTGAATTTAAGAAAATTTAGAATTAAAGTGAAACTGTTTATCTTCATGGAAAATAATCACAATCATAGTATAACTTTTCCTATCTTCTACGGAAAAATTTGAACTAAACTTTAAATTTTTTATGTCTTGGTGAACTTAAAACTGAAGTGGAAGCTTTTCATTTTCTCTGGAGAAATTAGAATTGAATTGTGTTCTTTGGTAAAATTCAGAAGAGAACTTGAAGTTTTCTATCTTCATTGAAAAATTTGGAACAGTATTTTAAATTTTTTCATCTCTTTGAGAAAAATCTGAACTGAAGTGGAAACTTTTTATATTATTTTGGGGAAATAGAATTGATCATGTCGGAAATAGCAAATTACATACCTCAAATCATAAGTTTCAGACAACACACACCTACGAAATACTAAGAAACCTTAGCTCAGAAAAGCCTGAAATAGCCAACTACTCATCCCAAACTGTAGGTTTCAGACAACAAACACCTATGAGGGACTAAGAATCCTAGCTCTGAAAAGTCCAAAAAGCAAACTACAAATCCCAAATCATAATTTTCTGACAGCACATACCTATGAAAGGCTAAGAAATCTAGCTCAGAAAAGTCAAAAATAGCAAACCACTCATCCCAAATCATAGGTTTCAGTCAACACACACCTATGAAAGGCTAAGAAATCCAGCTCAGAAAAGTCAAAAAATAGCAACCCACACATCCCAAATCATAGGTTTCAGACAACACACACCAACGAAAGACAAGAAATCTAGCTTAGAAAAGCCCGAAATAGTAATTTACATATCCCAAATCATAAGTTTCAGACAACATTCACCTACGAAATACTAAGAAATCTTAGCTCAGAAAAGCCTGAAATAGTCAACTACTCATCCCAAACTAGAAGTTTCAGACAACAAACACCTATGAGGGACTAAGAATGCTAGCTCTGAAAAGTACAAAAAGCAAACTACACCTCCCAAATCATAATTTTCTGAAAGCACACACATATGAAAGGCTAAGAAATCTAGCTCAGAAATGTCAAAAATAGCAAACCACTCATCCCAAATCATAGGTTTCAGTCAACACACCCCTACGAAAGGCTAAGAAACCCAGCTCTGAAAAGTCAAAAATAGCAACCCACACAACCCAAATCATAGGTTTCAGACAACACACACCTACGAAAGACTAAGAAATCTGGCTATGAAAAGTCAGAAATAGCAAATTACACACCTCAAATCATAAGTTTCAGACAACACACACCTACGAAATACTAAGAAACCTTAGCTCAGAAAAGCCTTAAATAGCAAACTACTCATCCCAAACTATAGGTTTCAGACAACAAACACCTATGAGGGACTATGAATCCTAGCTCTGAAAAGTCCAAAAAGCAAACTACAAATCCCAAATCATAATTTTCTGACAGCACACACCTATGAAAGGCTAAGAAACCTAGCTCAGAAAAGTCAAAAATAGCAAATTAACCATCCCAAATCATAGGTTTCAGACAACAGACACCTATGAAAGGCTAAGAAATCCAGCTCAGAAAAGTCAAAAATAGCAATCCACTCATCCCAAATCATAGGTTTCAGACAACACACACCAACGAAAGACTAAGAAATCTAGCTTAGAAAAGCCCGAAATAGTAATTTACATATCCCAAATCATAAGTTTCAGACAACATTCACCTACGAAATACTATGAAACCTTAGCTCAGAAAAGCCTGAAATAGCAAACTATTCATACCAAACTAGAAGTTTCAGACATCAAACGCCTATGAGAGACTAAGAATCATAGCTCTGAAAAGTCCAAAAAGCAAACTACACATCCCAAATCATAATTTTCTGACAACACACACCTACGAAATACTATGAAACCTTAGCTCAGAAAAGTCAAAAATAGAACACCACTCATCACAAATCATAGGTGTCAGTCAACAAACACCTATGAAAGGCTAAGAAATCCAGCTCAGAAAAGTCAAAAAATAGCAACCCACACATCCCAAATCATAGGTTTCAGACAACACATACCTATGAAAGACTAAGAAATCCAACTCAGAAAAGCCCGAAATAGTAATTTACATATCCCAAATCATAAGTTTCAGACAACACACACCTACAAAATACTAGGAAACCTAGCTCATAAAAGCCTGAAATAGCAAACTATTCATCCCAAACTATAGGTTTCAGACAACAAACGTCTATGAGAGACTAAGAATCCTAGCTCTGAAAAGTCCAACTAGCAAACTACACATCCCAAATCATAATTTTCTGACAACACACACCTATGAAAGGGTGAGAAATCCAGCTCAGAAAAGACAAAAATAGCAAACCACCCATCCCAAATCATAGGTTTCAGACAACACATACCTATGAAAGACTAAGAAATCCAACTCAGAAAAGCCCGAAATAGTAATTTACATATCCCAAATCATAAGTTTCAGACAACATTCACCTACGAAATACTAAGAAACCTTAGCTCAGAAAAGCCTGAAATAGCCAACTACTTATCCCAAACTAGAAGTTTCAGACAACAAACACCTATGAGGGACTAAGAATCCTAGCTCTGAAAAGTCCAAAAAGCAAACTACAAATCCCAAATCATAATTTTCTGACAGCACACACCTATGAAAGGCTAAGAAATCTAGCTCAGAAAAGTCAAAAATAGCAAACCACTCATCCCAAATCATAGGTTTCAGTCAACACACACCTATGAAAGGCTAAGAAATCCAGCTCAGAAAAGTCAAAAAATAGCAACCCACACATCCCAAATCATAGGTTTCAGACAACACACACCAACGAAAGACAAGAAATCTAGCTTAGAAAAGCCCGAAATAGTAATTTACATATCCCAAATCATAAGTTTCAGACAACATTCACCTACGAAATACTAAGAAATCTTAGCTCAGAAAAGCCTGAAATAGTCAACTACTCATCCCAAACTAGAAGTTTCAGACAACAAACACCTATGAGGGACTAAGAATGCTAGCTCTGAAAAGTACAAAAAGCAAACTACACCTCCCAAATCATAATTTTCTGAAAGCACACACATATGAAAGGCTAAGAAATCTAGCTCAGAAATGTCAAAAATAGCAAACCACTCATCCCAAATCATAGGTTTCAGTCAACACACCCCTACGAAAGGCTAAGAAACCCAGCTCTGAAAAGTCAAAAATAGCAACCCACACAACCCAAATCATAGGTTTCAGACAACACACACCTACGAAAGACTAAGAAATCTGGCTATGAAAAGTCAGAAATAGCAAATTACACACCTCAAATCATAAGTTTCAGACAACACACACCTACGAAATACTAAGAAACCTTAGCTCAGAAAAGCCTTAAATAGCAAACTACTCATCCCAAACTATAGGTTTCAGACAACAAACACCTATGAGGGACTATGAATCCTAGCTCTGAAAAGTCCAAAAAGCAAACTACAAATCCCAAATCATAATTTTCTGACAGCACACACCTATGAAAGGCTAAGAAACCTAGCTCAGAAAAGTCAAAAATAGCAAATTAACCATCCCAAATCATAGGTTTCAGACAACAGACACCTATGAAAGGCTAAGAAATCCAGCTCAGAAAAGTCAAAAATAGCAACCCACTCATCCCAAATCATAGGTTTCAGACAACACACACCAACGAAAGACTAAGAAATCTAGCTTAGAAAAGCCCGAAATAGTAATTTACATATCCCAAATCATAAGTTTCAGACAACATTCACCTACGAAATACTATGAAACCTTAGCTCAGAAAAGCCTGAAATAGCAAACTATTCATACCAAACTAGAAGTTTCAGACATCAAACGCCTATGAGAGACTAAGAATCATAGCTCTGAAAAGTCCAAAAGCAAACTACACATCCCAAATCATAATTTTCTGACAACACACACCTACGAAATACTATGAAACCTTAGCTCAGAAAAGTCAAAAATAGAACACCACTCATCACAAATCATAGGTGTCAGTCAACAAACACCTATGAAAGGCTAAGAAATCCAGCTCAGAAAAGTCAAAAAATAGCAACCCACACATCCCAAATCATAGGTTTCAGACAACACACACCTACGAAAGACTAAGAAATCTAGCTCAGAAAAGCCCGAAATAGTAATTCACATATCCCAAATCATAAGTTTCAGACAACACACACCTACAAAATACTAGGAAACCTAGCTCATAAAAGCCTGAAATAGCAAACTATTCATCCCAAACTATAGGTTTCAGACAACAAACGTCTATGAGAGACTAAGAATCCTAGCTCTGAAAAGTCCAACTAGCAAACTACACATCCCAAATCATAATTTTCTGACAACACACACCTATGAAAGGGTGAGAAATCCAGCTCAGAAAAGACAAAAATAGCAAACCACCCATCCCAAATCATAGGTTTCAGACAACACATACCTATGAAAGACTAAGAAATCCAACTCAGAAAAGCCCGAAATAGTAATTTACATATCCCAAATCATAAGTTTCAGACAACATTCACCTACGAAATACTAAGAAACCTTAGCTCAGAAAAGCCTGAAATAGCCAACTACTCATCCCAAACTAGAAGTTTCAGACAACAAACACCTATGAGGGACTAAGAATCCTAGCTCTGAAAAGTCCAAAAAGCAAACTACACCTCCCAAATCATAATTTTCTGAAAGCACACACCTATGAAAGGCTAAGAAATCTCGCTCAGAAAAGTCAAAAATAGCAAACCACACATCCCAAATCATAGGTTTCATACAACACACACCTACGAAAGACTAAGAAATCTGGTTATGAAAAGTCGGAAATAGCAAATTACACACCTCAAATCATAAGTTTCAGACAACACACACCTATGAAATACTAAGAAACCTTAGCTCAGAAAAGCCTGAAATAGCAAACTACTCATCCCAAACTATGGGTTTCAGACAACAAACACCTATGAGGGACTATGAATCCTAGCTCTGAAAAGTCCAAAAAGCAAACTACAAATCCCAAATCGTAATTTTCTGACAGCACACACCTATGAATGGCTAAGAAACCTAGCTCAGAAAAGTCAAAAATAGCAAATTAACCATCCCAAATCATAGGTTTCAGACAACACACACCTATGAATGGCTAAGAAATCCAGCTCAGAAAAGTCAAAAATAGCAATCCATCCATCCCAAATCATAGGTTTCAGACAACACACACCAACGAAAGACTAAGAAATCTAGCTTAGAAAAGCCCGAAATAGTAATTTACATATCCCAAATCATAAGTTTCAGACAACATTCACCTACGAAATACTATGAAACCTTAGCTCAGAAAAGCCTGAAATAGCAAACTATTCAGCCCAAACTAGAAGTTTCAGACAACAAATGCCTATGAGAGACTAAGAATCCTAGCTCTGAAAAGTCCAAAAAGCAAACTACAAATTCCAAATCATAATTTTCTGACAACACACACCTATGAAAGGCTAAGAAATCTAGCTCAGAAAAGTCAAAAATAGCAAACCACTCATCCCAAATCATAGGTTTCAGTCAACACACACCTATGAAAGGCTAAGAAATCCAGCTCAGAAAAGTAAAAAAATAGCAACCCACACATCCCAAATCATAGGTTTCAGACAACACACACCAACGAAAGACTAAGAAATCTAGCTTAGAAAAGCCCGAAATAGTAATTTACATATCCCAAATCATAAGTTTCAGTCAACACACACCTACGAAAGGCTAAGAAACCTAGCTCATAAAAGCCTGAAATAGCAAACTACTCATCCCAAACTATAGGTTTCAGACAACAAACACCTATGAGGGACTAAGAATCCTAGCTCTGAAAAGTCCAAATAGCAAACTACACATCCCAAATCATAATTTTCTGACAACACACACCTATGAAAGGCTAGGAAACCTAGGCTCAGAAAAGCCGGAAATAGCAAATTAACCATCTCAAATCATAAATTTCAGACAACACACACCTATGAACGGCTAAGAAATCCAGCTCAGAAAAGTCAAAAATAGTAATCCACCCATCCCAAATCATAGGTTTCAGACAACACACACCAACGAAAGACTAAGAAATCTAGCTCAGAAAAGCCCGAAATAGTAATTTACATATCCCAAATCATAAGTTTCAGACAACACACACCTACGAAATACTAGGAAACCTAGCTCAGAAAAGCCTGAAATAGCAAACTATTCATCCCAAACTATAGGTTTCAGACAACAAACGCCTATGAGAGACTAAGAATCCTAGCTCTGAAAAGTCCAACTAGAAAACTACACATCCCAAATCATAATTTTCTGACAACACACACCTATGAAGGGGTAAGAAATCCAGCTCAGAAAAGTCAAAAATAGCAAACTACTCATCCCAAACTATAGGTTTCAGAAAACAAACACCTATGAGGGACTAAGAATCCTAGCTCTGAAAAGTCCAAATAGCAAACTACACATCCCAAATCATAATTTTCTGACAAGACACATCTACGAAAGGCTAAGAAACCTAGCTAATAAAAGCCGGAAATAGCAAATTAACCATCCCAAATCATAAGTTTCAGACAACACACACCTATGAACGGCTAAGAAATCCAGCTCAGAAAAGTCAAAAATAGCAAACCATCCATCCCAAATCATAGGTTTCAGACAACACATACCTATGAAAGACTAAGAAATCCAACTCAGAAAAGCCCGAAATAGTAATTTACATATCCCGAATCATAAGCTTCAGACAACATTCACCTACGAAATACTAGGAAACCTAGCTCATAAAAGCCTGAAATAGCAAACTATTCATCCCAAACTATAGGTTTAAGACAGCAAACGCCTATGAGAGACTAAGAACCCTAGCTCTGGAAAGTCCAACTTGCAAACTACACATCCCAAATCATAATTTTCTGACAACACACACCTATGAAAGGGTAAGAAATCCAGCTCAGAAAAGTCAAAAATAGCAAACCATCCATCCCAAATCATAGGTTTCAGACAACACATACCTATGAAAGACTAAGAAATCCAACTCAGAAAAGTCAAAAATAGCAACCCATACACCCCAAATCATAGGTTTCAGACAACACACATCAACGAAAGACGGGGCCCGGGGAGGGCCTTTGAGGGTCTGGAGGGGGGGGGGCCTTGAGGGCCGGGTGGTCCTTTGGGAGCTTGGGGGACCTTTGAGGACCAGCGGCTTCCTTCGGGGTTGAGGTAGGGGGATCGGAACCCTTTGGGGTTGGGCATAGAGGACCTCACGACACTGTTCAAATGGAACTTGTGTATTATAACGACCACAGAGTTTCACCCTCAAATCCTCTTCTAAAATATCTTCAAAAATCATCTTTTAGAATGTCTCTAACTGTTTCGCCGAAATAATTCCCTAAGATAATAATTTGTTCTGAAAAGATATAATAAAGCCTTAAAAAAGTATTAAAATGGTGGCTCAGGAGCCTTTGGGGCGCCGGGGGCCCTTTGGGAGCCCGGAGAACCTTTGAGGACCGGGGGCTTCCTTTGGGGTTGGAGTGGGGGGATCGGAACCCTTTGGGGTTGTGGTAGGGGACCTCACAACACTGTTCAAATGGAACTTGTGTATTATAACGACCACAGAGTTTCACCCTCAAATCCTCTTCTAAAATCATCTTTTAAATCATCTTTTAAAATGTCTCTAACTGTTTCGCCGAAATAATTCCATAAAATGTCTAAATCGGTTTCACCCAAATAATCCCTAAACGTAATTTCAGCGTGTTCCTTTTGTTTTTGGCATCTCTGCGCTGACACATTTCAAATTACTAAGAAACCTGATTCCCACGCTAAAACAATTCATCGCTAAGATGTTTCTTTGAGAATTGTTTCCATTGGCAATGTTTATTAATATCTTTTGGAGTTCGACCAGTAGAGTTGTTTCCGAGGCAAAGACATTAATGACTTGGATCTATTCCTGGAGAATCGTTTCTAGGCGAAAATTTTTAAGGTCTGACAGATGATGTCATTGGTTGATTGATCCGTCAAGAAAGGGGAATTAATTTGTTGTTTCTAAGGGGAATTATTGATTCACAAAAGGGGAATTGAGGTCGACAGCACAGGTGTTCCAAATTCCCAATGACGGCATAACATTCACCTCGAACGTGCACTTGCCCAAAACAACAACAAGATCTTGAAGGAAGTGTCGTTGACCCTGTCCTCATTAGACTCAATAATCCATCAAAGTGAGAAAAATACTGTTTTTCCATTCTCACTGACAAAAACCATAAAACAGACATAAATTACTGTTGACATCCATGAAAAACATCAAATAAATGGACCAACACACATAACCGTCCATGAAACAACCATCAATGTGACAAAATTCCTGTTTTTTCAAGTGAGAAAAATACTGTTTTTCCATTCTCACTGACAACAAACAGACATAAATTACTGTTGACATCCATGAAAAACATCAAATAAATTGACCAACACACATAACCGTCCAAGAAAATCCATCAAAGTGAGAAAATTCCTGTTTTTTCAAGTGAGAAAAATCCTGTTTTTTCAAGTGAGAAAAATACTGTTTTTCCATTCTCACTGACAAAAACCATAAAACAGACATAAATTAGTGTTGACATCCATGAAAAACATCAAATAAATTGACCAACACACATAACCATCCAAGAAAACATCCATCAAAGTGAGAAAATTCCTGTTTTTTCATTCTCACTGACAACAAACAGACATAAATTATGTAAAAAAAAGTTGTAGGTGGCAGCAGGGGTGGGCAATCGCGCTGGTACCCCCCCTTCTACTAACAAGGAACTATCTTGAAATCCTAGAGGCAAGTCTCCCAGCAAAGTGTTAATTTCAAAATTTTAGCATAAAATTTTTTGTTGAGTTCTCCTAAATTTTGATAATTATTGATAAATTACTGTTAAATTTTGATAAATTTTGAATAAAATTTTGAAAAGTCCTCCTATAGTCCTACTCTTAACAACATTTTCAAAAATGAATAAGAAATGATAGAAAAATATCACCATATTGCTTTTATCTTTGAACATGGATATGCTTTTTCATACGGTTTTTCGGTTCACGTAATGTTTTTTTGTACCAAAATTTAAAATAATTAAGACACAATTCACTGAGGAAATAGATGACTGTGTAGTATAAAGGAAGAATAGTACGAAACTTGTTTGTATTGAAATTAGTTCGAAAGTAAACAGCTATCGGTAAAATATTCGTAGGAAATCTTTGTCTGAATTCATAATCTATGAAATATCTGAAAATTTCTCAGCTGTTTTCTTAAAGCTTTTTGCCGAAAAAAGCATAATGCAGAAACGCCTAAAATCAAAATTATCTGAAGTAATATGATAAAAAAAAAGATTTCTCCTACAAACATTTGATTTTTGTTAAGATGATAACCAGTAGTACCAGTTAAAGTAGTACCAGTAGTCAACAATAGATAAATAGATAGATGGATAGATAAATAGATAGATAAGTGTATTAAAGCCAAAAATACGGTCATGAACACAAAAAGAGCATAAATATAATAAACTTACATCAACGATCATCATAAAAAGCAGAAATATAATGAACTTGCATCAATCATCATCAACAAAAACTTAAATGAAACATACACATAAAAACAAGTCTTTTTTGCGACTGAAATCGAGGAGCAGCAATAAAACTTAAAACTAACAGACATTAATCCATATGTGGTAGAGAGGTGCTGTCCCTTTGTCGGCCCTCCCTCTTTACGCTAAAATTTGACTTTTTGACATAGTTCTTTAAGAAAAACTGCTCTAAAACAACAGCCGTTGAATTTTAATAAGAAATGTTTGTTGATAACTTTAAGACAGCCCCCTCCTAATTTTTCTTACTATAGGCTGAAAAAAATGCGTTTTTTAAATCTAATTTGAGCTCAGCACTTTAGTAACAAAATAGAAATGCAATGCAATTCCTCATTCAATACTCTTTGCAAATGTATTAATCGCTACCTCTTTTTTATAAAAGAAAAGTAAATATGAATTACATTTGAAATGACGTCACATTGGCTCGTAACTGCATCCACTTATGAATTAACTAGGAATTAGACCCCCCCCCCCCATTTTAAAGTTCTTCATTTTATTTTCTGCCTGATATAAATTGAAAATAAGTTAAGCCTTACTCCTTTTATTTAACACAATTTCCAGATACCTTGCTATTCTACAAATAAACTGAGGCGACGTACTATTTAAGACACCTGGAAGTATCAACTCATTCTTTCCAAATATCCCTTCCTTTATCGTAGAGCCCCTGGCACCGGCTCAAGCAATGCATTAAATAATCATCTTTAAGCACATATTAAGATCCAGATATTAAAGAGATTCTAAAAATATAATTGAACTTAATTGAACTTACGAAAAATGAAAAATATATGAATATATTTTAAAAAAATATATAAATGAAAAATATAATTGAACTTACGAAGCATATCTAGTAGAACAAAGCTAGACGCTGGAACTGTCTCATTATTATTTGACGCCTCACAAGACAGTATTGTATTTAAATCGTCTCGACGAAGTCTTGCGAGAATTACATCGTTTCTTGTTGACCCATTAAGCGTAGAATGATCAGTTGTATCCCATCGTTCTCCGTCTCTATACCAGATTAACTTCGGTAGGGGCTCTCCTAGAAATTAAAAGTACTCAGTTTGGTCAATGAGTTTCTTAGAACATACTAAAAGCGTGATTTATCTTGAATGACGCTTATTTTCCAGATTGTTCCTTCTAATCTAGAAGAAAAACCCTTAGGTCAACTGAGAGATAGAAATTTAAGAGGGAACAAAATCTTGAATGATTGACTTAAACTTGGAATTATGTCTGAAAACTAAATCAAAAGAGTACGCAGTTAGAAAACGAAAGCAAATAGAGATGTTAAAACCTTCGATATCGATATCGATAAAAACTTAAAGGACTTTTATCATTTGGAGGAGCTTATTAGGATTGAACAAGCAGTACGGCTTCTGCGGAGTAACAGCTTCCCTCTTTTTGCAGATAGATTTCGAGTGTAACGTAAAACATTGTATTCGTATGCTTGCCTGCACAGTAAAAGCAAAGTTGTGAGCGGGGATACCCTAAAAACACAATCTTCCGTAGAATTCCTCTCCAAACAATATTAAGCATGGTCTGAAAATTCATTGCTAACTTATCATTTTTACAGTTGCCGCTCAAAGCCGCTGGCGCTGGCGTAGGAAAATTAGTATTAGTTAATAAAAATACAAAAATGTGCACAGAACAGGGAGCAATCATATTTAATTTATAACATTAAATTCACCATATCCAAAAATTTGAGAGCTGGAGTTTCATGCAAATGTTTACAAAAATAAGAAAATTCGTAAAATACAAAAATTGTGAAAGTGGATTGTCAGTTTAATATACATATTAAATTTAAAAAAAAGTTTTTTCAACTGAAATTAAGGAGCAGCATTAAAACTTAGAACCAACAGAAATTGTTACGTATATGAGAGGGGTTACTCTTCCTCAACACCTCGCTCTTTACGCCGAAGTTTTTTAGTACTTATAAAAAAAAAACTTTTTGTTGCTCTAATTAACACACAGTGTTTCGGGAGTCGTTCTTACAAAATTGGGACAGAATTCAAACCTTAGCGTAAAGAGCAAGGTGTTGAAGAGGAGCGACTCCCCTCATATAAGTAATAATTTCTGTTCGTTTTAAGTTTTAATGTTGCTCCTTACTTTCAGTTGAAAAATTTGTTTCGTTTTTTTATTTAATTTCTGATCCTTTTTTAAGTAATACCAGGAAATCTGGCTACACTTCCAAGGATAGATTCCTCCTACCAACAGATTTATTCTCTAGACAATTCAATTCTGGTGAAAATTTATCCTGGACAATTACCCTTAACATCTCCGAGCCTAAAATTGAGTCAGCAATGAGAAAGCAATACATAAAAAGAATTTCGTAGAGGATTTCTGGCATTTTGCCTTAGTGTAAAATTACTCCTGAAAAATTTACCCCTGGAAAATACACTCCAAATGGAAAATTATCCCCGTAGAAAATCCACTGGCAGAAAATCCTCCCTGGAAAATGTAGGTGTACTTCCCAGTAAAAAATACAATACGTAAAAAATGGGCAAATTTTATAACTTAAAGACCTTTCCCCACGGGCTGTGGGAGATCGTGATATCTCCAAAGACATAGTTCTTCAGTGTGCTAGTCAGCATGCTGAACAACATGGCTATCTCAAAATTTTTATCGGACCATTTTGAGGCAAACATGGGTGCGGGAGCGGGCCTAGTTGCCCTCCAATTTTTTTGGTCACTTAAAAAAGTCACCAGAATTTTTAATTTCTGTTCAAATGAGCCCTCTAACTTATTCTAGGACCATTGGGTCGATACGATCGCCCCTGGGAAAAACAGACAAAAAAAGAATAAAGAACAAAAACAAACAAATAAACACGCATCCGTGATCTTCCTTCTGGCAAAAAAATACAAAATTCCACATTTTTTAGATAGGAGCTTGAAAACTCTACAGTAGGGTCCTCTGATACGTTGAATATGCCTTCCCAAGGCCGGAACATAATTTGCACTTTACTGAAAAAAGTATAAATGTTTTTACTTTTATAACTTTAATAAATCAAATAATATTAACATTTTGATTGTTAAATATAAGTATATGTATATTAAACTGACAATGAACATTCATTTGTATTTTTTCAGTAAAATGCAAATTTTGTTCTGACCTTGGGAAGGCATAGGGGTTTTGAGCCAAACTTATGTTAATTTCTGCTCGTTTTGAGTTTGACTCGGTTATTTATTGTAATTTCTGTTCATTTTGGGTTCCATTTATTTATCGATGCTGATTTATGGTAGTTTCACGCTTGGTAGATTATTTGATATTATTTTTGCTCATTTTTTGTTTAATGGAGTTCTTTACTTTTCTTAGAAAAACTTATTTTGTGGAATTTTTTTTTAAATAAATTTCTGTTCGTTTTATATTGACATAGTCTTTTCAGGGAAAAAGAAAATAATACTTTAAATCTTTTTGATTTTTTAAAGACTTTATAGTTCGGCCTGCTATTTGTATGCTGGAGAAAAATTTACAATAATTTTTAACAACATACACCCTTTTAAAAATCGGGACACAAATAGTAGTGTTTAATTTAGTTTCATAACTCCTCTAGATGACCTGAAATGGAAAACTTGATACCATTCGTAAAAAATCTGTTTACTTTCTTTGATAGCTTGGATACACTTACGCTATTTTGATTTGGTTAAGTTTTAAGAGCACAAGTAGCCCCAAGAGTTTGAACATGATACCCCTCAGTCGTTCTTGGGATACTGCTGAGATGCCTCATTGGGAATTAGCATTAGCACAGTGCATTTTGATTTAATCTTAAGGCAACATTTAGTTTTTAAACATAATGGAAAAATGGGGGTGTGGGTGCGGGAGGTGGATTAGTTGCCCTCCAATCACTTTCGACTATGAAAAAGGTCATCAGCCCTTTTTATTTTCAATCGAATGAGCCCTTTTCGAACTTCATCAAAATGAATTTCGTAAATGTGATTCACCTCGGAAAACATGGAAAATAATAAATGAAAAAATAGATAATGTTAAAACAAGAAATATTCCATCTCACATTACAAGTCATTAAGGAGTTAAAATAACTGATGAGAGAGGGATGGCGGAAGCATTTGCTGACCATTTTAGAAAAGTTGGACATGGTCTGGTGGATCAAATTTCTGCTGGAACACATAATCACAGAAAATATTTACCAAATAAAGTAGATAAGACTATATTTACGTACCCTATCCGGTTCTCGGAGTACCAAAGCCGTTACTAGTTTGAAAAATGGATTTTCGACAGGGTGTGATGGTATATCGACTTCTCTGTTTAAAGAATTAGCTAGTGTACTTTTTCAGCCACTTTTATATATTTTTAATTCTTGTATAAAAAATGAATTTTTCCCAGTTTGTCTTAAAGTAGCTAAAATTTTACCTTTGTTTAAAAAAGGTGATAAAGATAACCCAAACAATTATAGGCCTATTACTATTTTATTACCTGTTTCTAAAGTTTTTGAAAAGATAATAAAAAGTAGATTTATTTCATTTCTGGTAAAGAATAAGTTTTTGTCTCCTATTCAGTTTGTTTTTTTGAGTGGTAGATCAACAAAGCAAGCAGTAGCTGCTTTACATCATTTCTTATCAGCGGATATGGATGATAGTTATTTGGGTGGCAACTATATTTTTTGACATAAAAAAAAGCTTTTGATACAATTAATTAAAAAAAACTTTTCGAAAAATAAGTTTTTCAAAGAAAAGTAAAGGCCATTTTAAACTTAACCTCAGGAGATACAAATACCTGTTAAAATTCAAACTCAAAACGACCAGAAATTACTATTAAAGAATAAATGAAACCCAAAACGAACAGAAATTAAATAAACAATCATAGCAAAAAACATACAACAAGTAATAATATAAATGAATAAATAGATCTTAAAGCGAGTAATGCTTAGATTGAATATGAAAATCTAGCTTAAAACGAAAACAAATATTTTGCTATTAAAGTATAAATGAAACTTAAAACGAACAGAAATTAAATAAACAATCAATGCGAACAAAACATACAATATATATTAATGTAAATGAATAAATAAATCTTAAAACGAGTGAAACTTAAATTGAATATGCAAATCAAGTTTGAATCGAATAAAAATAACTACAAACAAGAGTATGGGTATCATCTCACTGCAGAAGCCTAAAATCTACTGCGTCCTTGGCGCTTTACTGAAAACAATTCTTTGAAATATTTTCACTTTTGTAACTTTAAGAAATCAAAATTAATTAAGATTTTATGGAATAAATATCAGCATTGACAATGCTGAAAATTGACAATGCACATTTTTTTTTCAGTAAACTCATTTGATTTTTTTTCAGTAAAGTACAAATTATATTCTGGCTTTTAGAAAGCATAGGGGTTTTGAACCCTACTCACATTAATTTATGCTCGTTACTCTAATATTTATTTTAATTTTTGTTCGTTTTGGGTTTCATTTATTTATTGATACTGATTTGGGGTAGTTGTATGCTTGGTAGATTATATGATAGTCTGGACGCCAGGTGTTGAAAATGTGAACCATACCACGACAGAATGGGGCTGCTACGAGAATTAGCCTACCCTCCACCCCCTAAATTGACCAGGCGGATTCGAAAATACCAATAGCACTTGCTTGCGAGTGGTGGAACACTCCGAAACTTGACATTTTATTATATTTTGGTGTTTCATGCAAGAAAATGCATGTTCCACAAAGTTTGAGGTGCAGTTTTCCGCTCAAATAGAAATGCCTAGAAGCCATAGAATGTTGTCATAACAAACTAACACGTTTAGTTAAAAAAAATGGCACAGTTAAAAAAATGGCAAAACTTTATGAGTCTTGAACAGTCTTGGAAAGTATAAACAAAATCAAATTGAATATTAGATATATAATGATATTAATTGTTGAAAGATCAATCAGTTCAAGTTTTTCTTTTTCACTGTAATTTTTATTTTCATTTTCAATGCTGTAAGAACTGTAAAATAGTAAATTTGTAATATACGAGTAATTCGTTTTCAGTGAAGCACCAATGACACAGAAGGCTTTAGGTTTTTACAGTTAAAGAAGGGGGCAGTATCCAAATTTTGCTTGTAGTGAAACTATATTTGTCTTGACCAATTTTGAAAAGAACTAATAAATTAAACTGCATATTTGATGCATAATGATATTAATTGCTAAAAGCTCATCAGTTCAAAATTTTACTGTAATTTTAATATTTATTTTCAATATTAAGTACAAAAGAAAACATTTGTAATATAATTTGTTTTCAGTAAAGTGCCAATGACGCAGTAGGTTTTAGGCTTCTGCAGTGAGAAGATACCCAAACTCTTGTTTGTAGTTATTTTTATTCGATTCAAACTTGATTTGCATATTCAATTTAAGTTTCACTCGTTTTAAGATTTAATTATTCATTTACATTAATATATATTGTATGTTTTGTTCGCATTGATTGTTTATTTAATTTCTGTTCGTTTTAAGTTTCATTTATACTTTAATAGTAAAATATCTGCTTTTGTTTTAAGCTAGATTTTCATATTCAATCTAAGCATTACTCACTTTAAGATCTATTTATTCATTTATATTATTACTTGTTGTATGTGTTTTTGCTATGATTGTTTATTTAATTTCTGTTCGTTTTGGGCTTCATTTAGTCTTTAATAGTAATTTCTGGTCGTTTTGAGTTTGAATTTTAACAGGTATTTGTATCTCCTGAGGTTAAGTTTAAAATGGCCTTTACTTTTCTTTGAAAAACGTATTTTTCGGAAAGTTTTTTTAAATTAATTTTTGTTCGTTTTTGATTGCAAAAAGCAAGGCCGTATCCAGGGGGGAGGTTACCCGGTTTGCCCCCCCCCCCGAAATTTTTGACCAACTCGAAAATAAGTCGAAAATTAGTAAAACCTAGGTAAAAATCAGTAAAATTAGTCAAAAACTGAGTCAAAAATTAGTAACCCCCCCCCCCCCAAAAAAAGTCAAAAATTAGTAAACCCCCCCCCTGAACAAAAATCCTGGATACGGCCCTGGCAAAAAGTTTCAAGTTTTCTGACATGGGGGGGGGGTGCTTACTGTCCGATTATTCTTGACTTTAAAAAACGGATCTAGAACTTTCAATTTAAATCGAATGAGGCTTTTATCAAAGTCTATACGATTACCTCTTTGATAGAAAACTTATATATGAACAATGGACAGCTTGCATAACTTGTGGACAGCGGTGACAACAATGAATGGATTGAAAAAATAGCTCCAATAAGGGGGTTTAGATCATTTCACTTGCTGACACAAAGGGATCACGGCTGTTTGGAATTGACCTTAATAGGA
Organism: Artemia sinica; assembly: GCA_027921565.1. NCBI lineage: Eukaryota > Metazoa > Arthropoda > Branchiopoda > Anostraca > Artemiidae > Artemia > Artemia sinica. Next base: position 10,477,246 of record CM051267.1, on the reverse strand, counting down.
ATTTGTGTGCCAAAGCAATTTTGCATCTATCACAGAGTATGTATTTTAACCTTATAATTGGATAATTATAATAGATTTCCTATGTGTTTCTTCCCATACAAAACCCCTTCCCATAGTTATAAACCCCCCTTAATAAGTTATGCCCCAGGGCATAACTTACAACGCCTAACCCCTGGGCCCTGGTGGGCTGTGTCGACACCGGAGTTTTTGTTATCAGATTTTTGAACTATTTTAAAAAAATGCCTATCTCAAAATTTTTATCTGATGCATTGAGGGCGTGGAGGAGGGAGAGGGGCTAGTTACCCTTCAATCTCTTTTGACTCTTAAAAAGTGAACAAGAACTTTCAATTTCCAATCAAACGAGCCCTCTCTAAAGTTTATACGAGCATCCTTCCATAAGAAATAATATGAAGGATTCGGAGAATCCTTAAATTACAAACCTTGCCCTGAGGGTTTTGGGGGAGTTGTAATCCTCAAAGACCTATTTTCCAGAACTTGAAACTACGTTTAATAAAATGGTCTTAAAATTTTGATTGGATGTGTTTGGGGAAAAGGTGGGCGTGAGAGGGGGGTTAGTTGCCCTCAAATCACTTTCGACTATTACAAAGGGCACTAGCCCTCGGAATTTCCAATCGAATGAGCCTTTTTTGAATTTTCTACGACACCGCCTTCTATAAAAACCTTATATGCCCCCAGGGCATAACTTAAAACCCTTGCCCTGAGGGTTGTGGGGGATTGTCCTCCTCAAAAACATATTTTCTATCTGGAAATCAACTACGCTGAACAAAATGGCTATCTAAAAATTTTGATTGGATGTGTTTGGGGGAATGATGGGCGTGGGGGGGGGCTAGTTGCCCTCCAATCACTTTTGACTATTAAAAAGGGCACTAGCCCTTTGAATTTCCAATTGATTGTGCCTGTTTTGAAGTTTCTACGACAACGCCTTCTATAAGAACCTTATATGCCCCCAGGGCATAACTTAAAACTGTTGCCGAGGGTTGTGGGGGAGTGTCCTCCTCAAAAACATATTTTCTATCTGGAAATCAGCTATACTGAACAAAATGGCTATCTCAAAAGTTTGATTGGATGTGTTTGGGGAAATGAAGGGCGTAGGGGGGGGGCTAGTTGCCCTCTAATCACTTTTGACTATTAAAAAAGGGCACTATGCCTTTGAATTTCCAATCGAATGAACCTTTTTTAAAGTTTCTACGACAACGTCTTCTATAAAAACCTTATATGCCCCAGGGCATATCTTAAAACCCTTGCACTGAAGGTTCTGGGGGAGTGTCCTCCTCAAAAATATATTTTCTATCTGAAATCAACTACGCTGAACAAAATGTCTATCTCAAATTTTGATTGCATGTGTTTGGGGAAATGATGGGCGTGGGGGGGGGAGGGGGCTAGTTAAACTCCAATCACTTTCGATTATTAAAAAGGGAACTAGCCCTTTAATTTCCAATCGATTGAGCCTGTTTTGAAATTTCTACGACAACGCCTTCTATAAAAACCTTATATGCCCCCAGGGCATAACTTAAAACCCTTGCCCTGAGGGTTGTGGGGGAGTGTCCTCCTCAAAGATATATTTTCTATCTGGAAATCAACTATGCTGAACAAAATGTCTATCTCAAAATTTTGATTGGATGTGTTTGGGGGAATGATGGGCGTGGGGGGGGGGGGCTAGTTGCCCTCCAATCATTTTCGACTATTAAAAAGGCACTAGAACTCTCGATTTCCAATCGAATGATCCCTCTTTGAAGTTTCTACGACAACCCCTTCCATATGAAGTGCCTCTGGGAAAAAAAAAAATAAAAAATAAGGTGGAAAATATAGGAATCCGTGGAATAGCTCTGGATTTAATGAGATCGAATTTATCTGAACGAAGTTTTAAAGTCCAAGTTTGTGAAGAATCATCTCATATTTTTCCGTTAGAAAGTATAGGAGTACCGCAGGGATCCGTATTGGGGCCGATACTTTTTTTGATATGCATAAATGATCTTCCAAATTGCATGCATTCAGGTGATGAGTTACCAATATTGTTTGCGGATGATACAGCAATTAGTTTGAAGGCGGGCAACGAGGAGGACCTACGATTGTCCCTGGAGACTGTTGCTTTGAATATAAATTCTTGGTTACATGCTAACCGATTAATACCTAATTTAGAGAAGTCAGAATTTATGGTTTTTGGGAGAAGTTCGAGGTCAGTGAAGCGTGTGTCATTTCAAATTATTAATATTGGAGCTTCCTCCATAAAAATGTATTTAGATGTTTAGGTATCTATATTGATTCAACCCTGTCGTTTTAAGGCGCATATTAGTAAACTTAAAGCAACAGTGTCCAGGAATCTCGGTTGTTTGCATAGATTAAAGTTTCTGTTTCCATACCAAATCATTAGAACTTTATATTTTTCATTAATTGAATGTTATTTCCAGTATTGCTCGAGCGTTTGGATGTTGACTTTTCCTTCACATTTACGAGGACTCCAAAGTGTTCAAAATAAATCAATAAGAATCCTGGACCATTTTTTAGCACACCCTAGGAAGACAGAAGCATTATCTGAAATTAAAACATCTTTTATATTCCTTGATATTCTTGATTTACAACAAATTTTTCACCTTAATTTGGGCATATGGTTTTTGAAAATTCAACATAAAGATCATTTTTTCAATAGTATGAAACTTTTGGTTGAAAATAAACATAGCCATTTATCTAGAGCTAGGATTAGATTTCTTTTCCCGTTTGTTAAAAATGAGAGATCAAGGCTAAGTTTAAGATATCAACTTCCTCAGATTGCGAATAAATATAAGTTATTTGAATTAGTAAGTGAATCGCCATCACTATACATATATAAAAAGAAATTGAAAAAGATGGTCTTTTCAGCCTACAGTACCGCGGATTGATTGTATTATTGATTTATTTATAATTTGTTAAGTAAATCCCATCCCTATCTCCGTGAGTCGATAGTTAAGTTATGTTTTCATCTTATTATTTTTTTCTTCTTTAAATTTATTTTAAAAATTGTTATGTTCTTATCAATTTTTCTCTTCTTTTTTGAAGCTATGTTAGTGGGAAGTGTAATTTCTTTTTCCTATTATTTTTTGATAAAGGAGACATTACGAGATTCCTCTCTTCTTCTTTTGTACAAATTTATGTATATGTTTTCGTTAAATAAAAGTCAAGTCAAGTCCTACGACACAAAAAAAAAAAAATTATACACACATCGATCTTTACTATAGAAACGTCAAACCTTCCAACCGCTTTCGATTATTAAAAAGGGCAATAGGCGTTTCGATTTCCAGTCGAATGAGCCCTTTTTGAGTTTCTATGACAACGCTTTCTGAAAACACCTTATATGCCCCAGGGTATAAATTACAACCCTTACCCTAAGGGCTGTTAGGGTGGTTGTCATCCTCTAAGACCTAACTTCCAGAACTTTCAACTACGTTAAACAAAATGGCTATCTCAAAATTTTGTTTGGAAGTGTTTGGGGAAATGGTGGGCATGAGAGGGGCGTTAGTCGCTCTCCAATCACTTTCAGCCATTAAAAAAGGCACTAGCTCTTTCAATGTCCAATCAAATGAGCCCTTTTGAAGTTTCTACGACAACGCTTTCAATAAAAACCTTATATGCATAACTTACAACCCTTGCCGTGAGGTCTGGGAGGGGTGTCATCCTCAAAGAATTAATTTCCAGAACTTTCTACTACCTTGAACAAAATGGCTTTCTGAAAATTTTGATTGGATGTGTTTGGGGGAATGGTGGGCGTGAGAGGGGGGTTAGTTACCCTCCAATCACTTTCGACTATTAAAAAGGGCATTAGCCCTCTCAATTTCCAATTGAATGAGCCCCTTTTGAAGTTTTTGCGACAACTCTATCTATAAAAACATTATATGCCCCCTGAGCATAACTTACAACATTTGCCCTGGGGGTTTTGGGGGGTTTGTAATCCTTAATTACATAATTTACAGAAATTTCAACTATTTTGAACAAAATAGCTATCTCAAAATTTTGATTAGATGTGTTTGGGGAAGTGGTGGGCGTGAGAGGGGGTTAGTTGCCCTTCAATCGCTTTAGACTATTAAAAGGGCACTAGCCCTTTCAATTTCCAATTGAATGAGCCCTTTTTTAAGTTTCTACAACATAACTTTTTATAGAAACCTTATATGCCCCAGGGCATAACTTACAAACCCTTGCCCTGAGGGCTGTGGGGGGGGGTCCGTTTTCATCCTTAAAGACCTAATTTCCAAAACTTTCAACTACGTTGAATGAAATAGCTATCTAAAAATTTTGATTGGATGTGTTTGGGGAACAGGTGGGCGTGAGAGGGGGGTTAGTCACCCTCAAATCACTTTCGACTATTAAAAAGGGCGCTAGCCCTTTGAATTTCCAATCGAATGAACCCTTTTTCAAGTTTCTACGACAAAAATTTCAATAAAAACCTTATTTGCCCCCAGAACAAAACTTATAACCCTTGCCTTGAAGTCTGTGGGGGAGTGTCCTGCTCAAAGGTATAATTTCTTAAACTTTAAACTGCGTGGAACAAAATCGCTATTTCAAAATTTTGATTCGATGTATTTGGGGAAATGGTGGGCGTGGAAGGGGTGTTAGTTGCCTTCAATTATTTTCGACTATTAAAAAGAGCACTAGCCGTTTCAATTTCTAATCGAACGAGCCTTTTTTGAAGTTTCTACGACAATGCTTTCTATAAAAACCTTATATGCTCCCAGGGCATAACTTACAACCCTTGCCCTGAGGGCTGTAAGGGAGTGTCCTCCTCATTTATATCTTGAAATCAACTACGCTGAACAAAATGTCTATCTCAAAATTTTGATTGGATGTGTTTTGGGAAGCGGTGGGCATGGAAGTTGTGTTAGTTGCCTTCCAATCACTTTCGACTATTAAAAGGGCACAAGCCTCTCCAATTTCCAGTTGAATGAGTCCTTTTCGAAGTTTCGACGACAAAACCGGTCTCTAAAAGAAAGTTACAACATAGAGATCAAACAGATAAAACATAGAGATAAAAAAGAAAGAGGGGTTGTCTGGTGTCGATATCAAATTGGGAAGGAGAAGAGTTTCTGGTAAGTAACCTTTCTTTAGCTAATTTGTGGCAACCGCCTGTTTGGTCTCAACTTCTTTGAAAGTAATGTTAAAATTATATTATAAGACCTTTTCGTAACTTTGTTTAAACAGAAATATCTCACTTTTGTGTTGAACTATGTTAAATTTGAATCCTTTGAGCCCCCTTTTGGCCCTGACTTTAGTTAGAGCTGTATGTTCCCAATTAGAGGAGCTACACATTTGGTTTATTAGAGCTTTGAGTCTCTCAGATAATTAAAAGTAGCTTTTATATTTATTCTGATTTAATCCCTTTGATCAAGGTATTTCATTAAAGTCTATTCTGATCAAAGCAGAAGGCTTTTATTATCCTTTAGACAGCCCAAGGTCCTTCTTAGATTTTTCTTTGACTGGAAGCGGGTCTTATAATTTTATCTTATTCCTCTATTAGTTAAGGCTGGGTCAGTGAAAACTATAACATTATTGAAAGATAATTCAATCTAAAAATTGATTAATCTTAAGATTTGTCTCTTTCTTAAGGACTACAGTGGGTTCTTTCTCAAAATGTAAAATTACTGTTGTTTGTGTAGCAAGGAGAATTAACTTAGAATAACCAAGTGGTAATGAGTGGTAACTTGCAACAAGAGATCGAAAACTATTAGAATTTCGTTCCTTTCCCCCTTAAACTTGTGTCTCTTGGAACTTCAGCTTAGTGTCTATAATAAATCTCACACACATAAATCGGAATTCAATAGACTCTGGTTTTCGCTTACCTACTAGATTCATTCTCTGGTGTCTATACGGTGGAGTTTGAATTCTGAGGAGAGGTCTACTCCTTCCCAGCTTTTTCTCTTATCTCCCCAATCGTTTCTCTGCTGTCCATACAGCTAAGCTAGCCATTATATCTATACAGAGGGGCTAGGGGAGGGGGAATTGTTATTAGTCAAGCTATGAATTTAAAGTTCTTTCCACAGTCTAGGGAAATACATTCAAAGGTCATCCCTGTTGAATTTAAAGTTTACCTAATGCCCAAAGAGCACTTACCCTTATTATGAGAAATAATTGGTGGATACCTTGTTTCGAGTTGAACTTGTTAATCTGTGTCTAATTATTTGTGGTTATTCCGAGTCCTCAGCTCACTTTGGAAGCCTTTAACTTACCTATTTAAAATTATTTTGACTGATCAAAAAAACTTGAAATAGTAGTTAACCCCATTCCTTAACTAATGAACAGATTGACTAATTTGGATTAAAAGATCCTAATGCCGCAGACTTGAATCTTAACTAGTCATTGAAGCGTATTCTTTTAGAGTAGTCCTAAACTTTACGATAAAACGTTTTTTTTCGATGATGACTCCTGGGCAGTAGAGAAAGCCTCCTTGGATAACTGCAGCACACACCACACCACACCAATCAATTCCGAAAAAACTATTGGGGAACATCTATTCAATAGCACGGCTTTAAACATTTTCTCCTTTTTTTATTCTTATCAAATTTAATATTAAAATCAAGTTGTCACCAAAATTCGAGTACTGATATCAATTTATTGCCTCGATTAAGCGCTACAAAAGTTTGGTTGTTTCCTTGGGGCATTCGGGCAACTAAATTTGTAGATTAAAATCGATACGTTAAGGAAGAGAATTTAGTAAGGCAAGTCTTCCAAAGTCGGCTTAAGGTGACAACCATAAGTTAGAAGGGGCGAAGGAAAAAATCTCCTATCTACCTCTCTGTGTTTTTGTCCACGGAGGAGGGCAACCCTACAACTGGTGGCAGTGGTGGGATTAGGCCAGCCATGTCAATACTAACTATCCTAACGGATACATCGGCTTATCAGTTTTTCCTAATGCTGGGTGGATGGTTTTGGTGATTTTATTTCTACGTAGACAAATGCGACAGTTCTCACTAACTACTTTTAGTCGTTTCCTCATTTGTTTGAAAATGCATGTTTCTTTTAACCTCGCGAGAGTTTTTTTACACCAAGCCAGGTGATGCTAACATTCCATGCAAATGAATTGATTCTGCACAAGGATCCACAAGAATCTTTGGCAAAACAATTTTTGCTGTGAAATGGGTCAGAAGTTTTCCTGGTTGTTCTTGTGGGTAATAGTAGAGACTTTGATTGAGCATACATAGTCCGTCCATGAGTTCGAGTAGCCATGGTATTATATACAAACTTGACCTTTCTTTTCATGTATCTTGTACATTCAGTTCAGTTCTTGAACTTTCTTCTGATGATCCTGCGTCTAGTTCCAGACACTTCCCCGCCGGGATTTCTTTTCACAGGCCTTCGTCGCCTCTTTCTTCCGGTCCATTCGTGCTTTTTCATATCGGATTTCCCGAGCTTTCCATAGGTTATCATTTCCAGTCGACAGGCCTAAATTTGTGGCCACACTTTTTGCCTTTGGTGATGCCTCTTGACTGCCTGTATTTTTTTCCTACTATATTACATTTTATATGCTATCCCTTTTTTCAAGTGATTTAATTACAATCTTTAATTCTTCATCTTTTCTTTGTAATTTTGCCTTAATTAATGTAAAAATTACTATACCAACCCGTTAGTCCTAAAAAAAAATTTAATTCTTTGGGATTTCTTGGTCTATCTAAACTTTTAATATCGTATAGTTTATTTTGGAGAGGTGTAATTCCCTGTTTCATTGCTGAATATTCTAGCAAGTTTAACTGACGGTCAAAGAACTGTACTTTTACTGTGCCTAATTTTATATTATATTGTTTCGGCCCTTTAAATACTCTGTCAATATCCCTAAGATGTTGCTATTCATCTCCGTGGGACAAAATATTAATATCATGTAAATAAATTGATACGATATCCCCAAAAATGGAACTATCAAGGAGTAGATTTTGCCCATTGACAAAATGCTCGTTGTGATATGTCAACGCCTTTGGCCCCATATTTCACGCGTACGAATCACCACGAGGTAAGTGGAAAGCGTAGTAATGTCTACCCTTCGGATGGGGAGGAACATTGAAGAACGCATGTAGTAGATCAAGAACACTAGAATGTTTTTATGTTGTTGTTGTTGCTTTATTGTTGCACTACATCTTGTATTTATCTAATAGCCCAAGCTGAATCTTTCACAATGGCGTATATTGTTCTACAGTTAAAGACTATATGTGAAGATTCTATTTTCCATTCATTTCGTGGTAAAAATTTTACCTCTTTTAGCTTATCCACAAAAAACATTAGGGAACAAAATTCTGATCGTTCCGGTCGGATTATGCCTGTATGAGCCATTGCAAGGATGTGTTTTTGCAATAATTCTTGCATTTTAAGAAGTAAATTAAATGAACGTGGTTGAGGAAGGGGTTTTATTTCATCTATTTCTACTTTATATTCCATTAAATTAATTTTACCAATGTCATAACAATGAGTTGAAAAATGTCTTTGAATTCTTTTTTTTAGCATTGATATTAGTCTATATTTTATTTGCTGTCTATCATCTAAATGGTATAATTTGAACTGTGATATAAATTTATCTTCACTTAAAGTAGAGTCCAGTGTTTTATGTTCGGTATCTTTATTATATTCCCTAAGGTCCACTTTAAAGGAATTTATTACACTGTGTAATAAGTCCGCTTTAACTCATGTGGTACCTTATCACCATCTATTGGTTGGAGTGTAATTTCAGCGACTTTTATACATTATAGGGGTAGCGAAACTATTTTTTTTAATGACACTACCGTACGATAGACATGTCGTTTTTTCAAAATTTTTTGTTTTTAAGCGCAATTGGTTATTTTCCATATCTAACTGAGTGCCTAAATGATGTAAATAGGTCCCAACCAATTATCAGCTTTAAGTCTAAATTTGGAACGACAAAAATTCCCACCCTTTGGATCTTTTTGTAATCCCATCCGATATCTGAAAGGATATAGTCGTATTTCCTGGAGTGCTAACGGATTGAGACTGTTAATTGTGTAGCAGTGAGAATTGACTTAGAATAACCAGGTGGTAGCGAGGGGTAACTCGCAACAAGGAACCAAAAGCTATTAGAATTTTGTTCCTTTCCCCCTCAACCTAGTGTCTCTTGGCTCAGTAAATCTCACCCATATAAATTGGAATTCCCTAGACCCTGGTTTTATTTACCTCCTGGATTTGTTCTCTGGTGTCTATGCAGTGAAGTATGAATTCTGAAGAGATGTCTACTCCTTCCTAGCTTGTTCTCTTACCTCCCCAATCTTTTTTCTTCTGTATATACAGCTATTCTAGCCGTGATATCTATATCGAGGGGCTAGGGGAGACGGAAGTGTTATTAGTCAAGCTAAGAATTTATATTTCTTTCCACAGTCCAGGGAAATTAAGTCAAAGGTCTTCCCTGTTGAAGTTAAAGTTTACCTAAGGTCCAAGGATCACTTATTCTTGCAATAAGAAATAATTGGTAAATGCCTTGTTTCGGGTTGATAAATTTGTTTCTAATCATTTGTGGTTATTCTGAGTTCTTAGCTCACTTTGGATGTCTTTAACTTACTTCTTCGCTTCCTATTTAAAATACTTTTGACTGATCAAATAAAACTTGAAATAGTAGTAACCCCATTCCTGACCTAATTAGCAGAATTTACCTTACTTGATAATTTGGATTAAAATATCCTAATACCAAAGACTCGAGCCTTGACTAGTTATTCAAGTGTATTCTATTAGAAATATTCAGTAGTCCTAAACTTAACGATAAAACCATTCTTTCTCGGTGACGACATCTGGGTAGTGGAGACAGCCCTCCTTGGATAACTGCAGCACACACCATACCTGACGAAATTCTGACGAAAACCATTGGGTAAAATCTATCCAATAGCTCGGAATTCAACATTTTCTCTTCTTTTTATTCTTATCAAATTTAACATTAAAATGAAGTTGTCAGTGAATTTGGAATACCGATACGAATCTTTTGCCTCAATTAAGCGCTACTAAAGTTTGATTGTTTCCTTGGGGTCATTGGGTAACTAATCTATAGATTAAAGTCGATACGTTAAGGAAGAGCATTAAGTAAGGCAAGTTAACTAAATTCAGCTTCATGCGACAACCATGAGTTAGAAGGAATGAAAGAGCAAACCTCCTATCTACCTCTGTATTTTTAGTCGTCGGAGGAGGGCAAACTTCCAAGATTCAATGCTTCTAAAATATTGGGAGAGGTCCAATTAAAACAAAATTTAAAAGTTTTAGTGACCTTTTTTAGTGATAAAAAAGATTGGAGGTAGCCCCCCCCCCCTACGTCACTGTTTTTCTAAAAGACATCTGATCAAAATTTTGAGATTGCCCATTGAGTCAGCATAGTTGAAAGACTATGCTGACTCAATGCTGTGATTTGGGATGCTACCTCAAAAGCACTCAAGCTGTGCTTTTGGGATGACCTGAACCCCTATAGTTACTGGGGAAACGGATGTAAGCTACGCAATTTGCCCATTGTTCCAATGTAGGTGTTGCAATTAAGAAACATACAGTCTTCTTTAGGGGGGGGGGGGAATTTCTACAAGAAAGGATTTTACACGGAAATAATTTTGTGTTGGGAGGAAGAGGTAAATTTTACACGAGACGAAAAGGGATGGGGATTTCCTGGCATGATTTTTAAAAATGGCCAGAAATTAACTAAAAGAAAACAATTTTCTTTCAACTGAAAATAAGGAGCAGCATTAAAACTTAAAACGAACAAAAATAATTCCGTATATAAGGGGGCTGTCGCTTTTTTAACCCTCACTCTTTACGCTAAAGTCTTAAAGTTTTGTTAAAGTACTTCCCATTCAAATTCAACGACCCTCGTGTTTGAAAAAACTTTCTGATAGATTTGTAACAAAAACCAAACTTTCGAAGGAAAGTTCAGTTTGGCTAGCCGATACTTACCTCATACGTTGGTACATCTATTAACAAAAGCTTTCGTCAGTTTTGCAATGCAAAGACAGGGTCAAGACACCACAATTCCACCGAAAACAAACGTTTCCCCAGCGATCCAGTCCCTCTCCATAGCCAATTCAGACCAGTTTCTATTTTGAACTAAATCCCATATAATTCCTTAACTCTCAATGAGCGGGGAGGAGGGAAGGACTCTATGCACCAACGTATGAGGTAAGTATTGGCTAGCCAAGCTAAACTTTCCTTCGAAAGTTCGGTTTTGGCGTCGCCATTACCTATTACGTTGGTACATCTATTAACAAAAGCTTAGATTCCAACCGATTTGGTGGTGGGTTCATAAATCAACTAATATAAAATACTAGTTTCAAACTAAAATATTCAAATGTATAAACTATAAAACTGTCTGAACCGCAATAAAATGTTAAGGATCGGTTCGATCTTCTATTTCATGAAGATAGTGTTGTCTGGGAGTAGACTCCGAAGACCAGCCAGCAGTACTCATTATATCAGCAAGTGGTACTGATTTTGATAGCGCCCATGACGCCGTCATGGATCTTGTGTCATGTGCTTTCCTTTTTCTACACTCTTCTTTTGCTGCCTGATATGCCATAGTTACGGCCTGCTGAAAGACAAGGTATGTATTTAAATCCTTCGACGACCAGATGCGATGGCAGTAATGAATACCGTCTTAAGAGTAAGATCCTTCATATCAATATTCCACAAGCCAAGAAATAGTGAAGTTCTAAAATACCTTTGAACAAGGCCAAGATCCCAGGCAGGAATATCATGTTGTGTCCGCGGTGACTCGTGCCAAAATTCTGTATCATTTTCGTCAAACAAGTATCTTTGCTGATATCTGTTCCTGTAGCTAGAGCTAGCGTTCCGCATATTGCTACTTTATAACCTTCTATTGTTGACGGTGCGAGGTTTCGACCAGTCTTTAGATATATCATGAAATATGCAACTGTCTGAGTACTGGTTGCGAGAGGATTAATCTTCCTTTCACTACACCAACCTACGAACACTTGCCATTTTCCATTGAACAATTCAATGGTGGATCGTTGCTGGACCGCGGCAAATACACGGGCTGATTCTTTAGAAAAACCTCTCTTTTCGAGTCCACGCTCGATATATTCCAGCCGTGTAAATTTAGATTCCTTAGTGCTAGGTGGCGAAGTCGACCCTGCTGGAGGAGATCCGATTAATCTCTGAGGGGTATAGGCAAGTCTACTAGCAGATTGAGAAGATTCATGTTCCAAGCTTGGCGAGGCCCTCGCGGAGCAATTAGCATTATTCGGCAGTTCACAGACTTTCAAACCTTCTCCAGAACCTTTGGGATCAGGGCGAATGGAGGGAAGGCATAGCCGTGTTTGTTCGACCAATCGTGGACAACGGCATCCGCGTCGATCGCAAGAGAATCCGGAACTGGTGAGAAATATACGTCGATCTTCCGGTTCAATCGAGTCGCAAATAGATCGACTTCTGGCAGTCCATACTCTTTTGACAGGGCTCTGAAGACACTCTCGTTGAGACTCCATTCCATGGGTAGACCTTTTCTTTCTCGTGACAGTGTGCTGGCTACTAGATTGAGTGACCCGGTGATGTGTCTTGCCCTCAAGTGAACGTTCAGGGCCATCATAATCTCCAAGAGCTTTATTGGTTCCTCCTCTAGGGAGAAAGAACGGGTTCCGCCCTCTTTGTTGATGTAATTGACTACAGTCGAGTTGTCCGTCGCTATTATGACTATTTCGTTTCTTAACTTCTCCGCAAAGGCTTTGCTTGTGTTGGCTATGGCTCTCATCTCGAGGCAATTTATATGAAGAGATTTCTCTTCTGGAGACCAAGTCTCCGAAGTGTCTTGATGTGGGTTCTCTAGATAGCCACCCCGCCCGTAGGTTGAGCTGTCGGTGAATATTGTTTTGGAAACAATAGGAGGCTTGAGAAGAGGGCCTTGACTCAGCCAATCTTTGTTCAGTCTCTTAGAAAATGCCTCTTTTATCTCTGTCGTAATTAGGATGTTTAAATCTATGTTGCTCCAAGACTTGTCCCACAATCTAAGCATTAGTAACTGATATTTCCTGAGATGTAGTCTGTTGATAGGAATTGCTCTTGAGCCCGCATTGATGAGTCTAATCAGCTTCATGAGTTGCCTTATTGAGGCACGCGATTTTTCCAGAGCTGTCTTGATTGCACGTATCAAGTTCTGAATCTTTTCCGGGGTTAAGTACACCCTCTTTACCTCCTGGTTTACCAGAAAACCCGAGAAATATGATCCGTCGAATAGGTTGCAATCATGGTTTCTCGCTCGCATGAACCCGAGTCTGTGCAAGAGAATCATCTGATTTCTCGCTCAGCATGAACCCAAGTCTGAGCTGGAGAATCATAATGGTCTTTACATTGTTCTGTACTAATGACTTTTGGTAAATGTGCAGAATTTGTTTGTTCATGTAAGCATGCCATTGGATGGTTTGAAGATGGCCATAGCTCACGATGGCACTTTGAACTGATATATTTTGTTTTTGAAAGTGAACCCTAACCTCATCCCGTCAGTTAGGTCCTTAAAGTCAGCGGAAAACATGAAATACTTTCCAGAGATGATAATTTTGAGTATGCTCTAGAAAGAATATTTGAAAGATGCTGCTGACATCTATTAACAGAATCCAAGAACTTTATCAGTTTTTGGGATAGTGTCAGGAGAGACGTTCTCTGCCTTTAACATCTTTATGACAGTACCTAACGTGAGGTCACTGTATGATAGCATGCTCAGAGTCATTCGTGTGGAAGAATCTAAGGCCAAGAATGACTTTTTGTCAACTGATATAAACTTTATGTCCTCTGCTTATCCAGTTGATGGTAACAAAATGAACTTTGGGTTTATGCGTGGTGCCTGTGAAGCTGAAAATGCGTCTTGACATTTGTAAGCTCTCGCTCGGTCTGGGATGCCGAAAGGGTCAAAGAAGTACTACGTTTTGAACTATATTTTCTTCAATATTCGAAGTATATACTGTTATCCAGCTAGCATAGCATATTTGAAATTGGACGCTGGAAGTAAATTTAACTCCAATCACCAGAAAAACTTACCACATGCCAGACCAGACCTATAGGTTAGCACTGTAGTCGTTACAATACTATGCAATGACGGTACGTACGTCCAAGGCGTCGTGACCTTATATAATGGTGGTCTGTACTTCCAAAGCATTATGATCTTATGTAATGCGGGTCTGTACTCCCAAGGCGTTATGACCTTATGTAATGGTGGCCTGTACACCCAAAGTATTATTATCTTATGTAATGCCGGTCTGTACACCCAAGGCGTTATGACCTTATTTAATGACGGTCTGTACACCCAAGGTGATATTACCTTATGCAATGACGTCATGTACACCCAAGGTGTTGTGACCCTATGTAATGGTAGTCTGTATACCCAATGATGTTATGACCTGGTGTAATTCTGGTCTGTCCGCCCAAGGCGTTATGACCTTATATAATGACGGCCTGTATACCCTTAATGTAATGAGTAATATACCATACCATAAATATTGGGTTTAATACACTCAAATGATTAAAATACAAATAATTACAAACAAGACAAAAAATTTCACTTCTGTAATATTTTGTTTCATGATTTCTGCGTACCATCAGGGTTACCAGCTGCCAATGTCTAAAAAGGGGTAAAAACTAAGGAACAAGGAGAAACTTTACTCAAAGAGTGAAAGTCCGTGTTTTCGCTCGACCCGGTATGTCAAGAGGATCAAAGAAATTGTCACGTTCTGAGAGTGGCTTATTCTTTGTTATTGACTGCAGTTCTTCTGAGCGCTGCTTGATGAAGTTATTCAGTATTGGGGAGAAAGGTAACGTGATAAGCTGTTTTCTCTTGAATTGCGCAATTGCCAGAACTAGCTCTGCCACCGAGCAAGGCTGTTGGACGGTAATGGTAGGCCTGGGTCAAATGGTGTCACCCAGTACTTCGTATACAAGGTCCAGTGACTCTGCTAAAGAGACCATGTCATCTGTTCCGGGATCGGTGTCTAATTTTCACCAACTATTAAATCTTTTTAATTAGATGCTGGGCCTAACCTGAGCTGCGATCTCCACACCAACTTATCCCTTGCCAGAAGGCCTATTACGCCGTAGGCGTTATCACCTTGTGTAATGATGGTCTGTACGCCCTAGGCGTTATGACCTTATGTAATGACAGCCTACACGCCCTAGGCGTTTCGACCTTATGTGATGGCGGCCTGTACGCCCTAGGCGTTATGACCTTATGTTATGAAGGCCTATACGCCCTAGGCGTTATGACCTTATGTGATGACGGCCTGTACGCCCTAGGCGTTATGACCTTATGTTATGACGGCCTATACGCCCTAGGCGTTATGACCTTATGTAGTAACGGCTTGTACACCCTTGGCATTATGACCTTATGTTATGACGGCTGTATACGCCCTAGGCGTTATGACCTTATGTAATGACGGCCTTTACGCCCTAGGCGTTATGACCTTATGTAAACTTATAATATATAAACCTATGAAAGGTATTATCCATACCCAAATACTGGATTTACCGCAGCTAAACCATTAAAATACAAATAATTATCTGGCCTACTAAACACCAGGCCTAGAATAAAAGTAGATATATATATACAAATATAGATAAATATGTTAAAAATATGTATATGTTTCCTATGTAGAAAACATAGGAGAAACATTTCTGAAGTGCATCAATGCATTTTAAAAACGCATAAGAGTTTATAACGAAAAAGGTTGTAAAATTTACATAATACGGTTTTCATCTTTTCAACATTTGAATTAACCACTTTAGTGGCACAAAAATGAACAAAAGAAAGACTCGTGGAACAGTCTTTTAAGGTACTAAAAATCAAATCAAAAATTGAATTTTTATATATACAATATCGCAATAATGTCCTGGATATCTCTATTGAAGAAGGTATAATCATTAACGAACATTACACATACTCCCAAAAAGATGTTGTGAATAACTGTGCAATATGCATGCTGGGAGGGTAGGAAGTTCCTCTCCTATTACACAAATATTTTGAGTATAAACTCATTCTCTTTTTTACTAATAAAAACATTTTATATGTTGAATAAAACCAAGAACTACCTTGGCTAGTGTCTATCCTTATGACCCCTTACACCACAAAATAGAAACTGGTCTGAATTGGCTATGGAGGGGTACTGTATCGCAGTGGAAACGCTTGTTTTCGGTGGAATTGTGGTGTCTTGACCCCGTCTTTGCATTGCAAAACCGAAGAAAGCTTTTGTGAATAGAAGTACCAACGTATGAGGTAATGGTGACGCCAAAGTCAAACTTTAACAGAGAGGGCAAGGGTTGAGAAGGGGCGGTTGCCCTCATATACAGAGTAATTTCTGTTCGTTTTAATTTTTAATGCTGCTACTTAGTTTCAGTTGAAAAAACATGGCTTTTAATTAATAGAACTAAGCATCATCATATTTGATACTTAGGTATTCATATTTATTAGAACCTGTCTATTAAAGGTCTTACATATTTGATGAAAATGAAGACATGCAGGAGTCTTTGTCTCTTAAAAAAGCTGAAGTTTATTTTATAGGGTCATAATTGCTAAGTTTTCCAAAATGCAAAGGATGAAAACAAGGCGATGCTTTGAGACCTTGCTTTTATGCTTGCAAATTTGAATACATTTATAAGTTTAAAAATATAACTAGCTGTACATTCAAATTTTTAATATTAATATAATAAATCAAATATAAGATTGATTATATTAACATAGACAATTAAGAATATAATGTTATTTAATATGCACACAATATCAATGATAGCTGGGATTACCCTCAAAACTTAATAATAAGACACTCACCTCCTTTACTTTCACAAGTGAGCTTCAAACTTTCACCCTCAAGGTAAGGGCCAGCAACAGAACGTATTAAATTGCCATTTTCGTCTAATATCTTTGGCGGTGGTGGAGGAACTGAAATAAATATTTTTTTTTATTAAAGTAAGGCTAAGTGCTTATGGTGACTTACGTTAGTAAGAAGTGACCAGTGCTAACGGTAGCTGAAAGTTTAAAAAAAGGAGATTTGATGATGTACACAGCAAAACAATCTACTTTTTATGGTCATTAATTTAAAAAAAAATTTCAGATAACAAATTTTTCAAAGAAAAGTAAAGAGCTCCATTAAAAGAAAAATGAGCAGAAGTAAAAGTCAAATAATCTTCCAAGCGTAAAACTACCCCAAATCCCCATCTATAAATAAATGAAACCCAAAATCAACAGAAATTACAATAAATAACCGATTCAAACTCAAAACGACCAAAACTGACCATGAATACTGCTGAAAATCACAATGACCAGAATATAATTTGCACTTTCCTGAAGACAAAATACATTTTAAATGTTTTCACTATTTTGACTTCAATAAATAAAAGTTTTTGAAACTTTAAGGAATAAATATCAGTATATGTATATTAAACTGACAATCCACTGTCATTTGTTTTTTTTTCATTTTCTTCAGTTTTCTTTTCTTTTTTGAAGGTTATTCGACTTGATTTCTGCTAATTTTTGGTTTAATGGGGCTCTACTTTTCTTTTAAAAAATTGTATTTTGGAAAATATTTTTAAACTAGTTTTTGTTTGTTTTTTATTAACATAGTCTTTTTGTGGAAAAAATATTTTACATCTTTACGGTTTTTTATAAGAATCCATAATTTGGCTTGCTATTTGCTTGGTGCGTGATGGCAGGTGCGGGTGGCAGAATGCGTTGGACCTATATAATTTGGGCTACATATTTGCTAATTAGGGGGTGGGGTGAAGTATAGCGAATCTGCCGTCAAAATGCGTTAGCTAAAATTATTCTGCATATCATGAAGTAAGAATTGTTGTCTTGCTTGACGCTGTCCAAGTCATTGAAAACACCCATTTGCACAGTGACGAGGTCTATATTTCGGTGAAAATTTCAACTGAAATACACAGGTTTCGAGTTCGTGTCATTGCCTATTTATTGCGCTTTAACGAGTTTATCTAAAAGATAAGATTTTAATAAAATCATGAATAGCCCGGTAGGTAAAGAGCCTAACAAAAACTATGTAAAATATTTAAAAAAATTCTTGTTAACGTCTTTGCGGAGGAGCTGGGATTTCTGGACTCCTGAGCCCTGGATGTCGCTGACAAAGTGAGATTTGTTTTTGTTGTTAGGTGACGTGGAGATCGGTTGTCTTCGTGTGAGTAGTATTTCTTATTTACTTTTGCCTAGGCCTAGTTCATTAACCTGCAAATGATATATATGTAGTGTCAATATTTTGTTTCCCAGCTAGCGGGCCTCTGGGCCCCTTGGGATTTTTCTGGATTGTTTAGTTTTTTATGTTTATTGAATAAAAGAACCTGAACTCGAAAAGGTATTAAATTACGACATCCGTTATTGCTTGAACAATTTCATTTCCAGCGTTTTTTTTTTGTGTTGTAATTAGTGAGGGGTAGAGGGGGAGCCCCTCTTACATAGGGAATCATCTCTGTTCATTTTTAGTTTCAACACGACTCCATACTTTAAGTTGAAAACTTGCTTTGTATTCCTTAATTTCTGAATGCCCCCACCCGTGGAAGATCATGTGGATAATGAGAGATCCGAGGGTAACTAGCCCCTCCATGCCGTTTCTTCCACAAACCCATCTTATAAAAATTTTGAGATAGCCATTTTGTTAAAAATAGTTCAAAGGTCAGATAAGAAAAACTCCGGTGTCGACACAACCCCCAGAGCCCGTGGGAGAGTTTTTTAAGTTATGTCCCAGAGGCGTATAAGGTTTTTATGTAAGGGGTGGTCGTATAAATTTTGAAGGTGGCTCATTTGATTGGAAATTGAAAGTTCTAGCTACTTTTTATGAGTTAAAAGTTAACGGAGGGCATGTACGCCGTCTTTTCCCCAATTGTATCAAGTGAAAATTTTGAGATAGCCAGTTTGTTTGAAATAGTCCAACGATAAGATAACAATAAGTTTGTTGTTAACATACCCCCTCCCTTCCAGACCCAGGGGAAGGGTTGTAACATATGCCGCAGGGGCAAATAAGGTTGTAATGGAAGAGGTGGCCGTATTAGCTTTGTAGGGGACTCAAATCGTTAGAAATTGAAAGTTCTAATTCATCTTTTAAGAGTTGGAAGTGATCCGATGGCGACTAGACCCCCCCCCTCCTCCCTCCCAAACTGCTTTTCCCCAGATACATCCCATCGAATTTTTTATGTAGCCATTTTGCTCAAATAGACCAAAGATAATATAACAAAAACTCCAGGGATAAAACAGTCCATCCACAGAATCTGGGGGCAAGTGCTGTAAAATGTACCCTGGGAGCCTATAAGGTTATTATGGAATGGATGGTCGTAGATACTTTGGAGGGGGGCTTATTCGACTGTAAATCAAAATTTTTAGTGCCCTTTTCAAGAGTCAAAAGTGATCGGAGGGCAACTAGCCCCCCCCCCCACCAAGACTCTTTTTACCCGAATACATCCAATCAAATTATTATATAGCTATTTTGTTCAAAATAGTTTAAAGATCAAATAAAAAAACCCCGGGGTCGACACACCCCCTCAAAGTCCGGGGGTAAGTGCTGTAAGCTATGCCCGAGGGAATATAAAGTTTTATGGAAGGGATGGTCGTACAAACTTCAGAAATGGCTCGTTTGATTGGAAATTGAAAGTTCTAGTTACCTTTTTAAGAGTCTTCAAAAGTGATCAGAGGGTATCTCCCCCCCCACCTTTTCCTCCAAACACATCTGATAAAAATTCTAGATAGCCATTTTGTTTAAAATAGTCCAGAATTCAAACTACTATAGATTAGGGGTTGAGAAACCCTCCAGAGCACCCAGGCAAGAATTGTAGTAACTTATGTAAGTTGTAAGTTCTTAAGAATCGAAAGTGATCAAAAAGTACCCCCCCTCCCTTGTACCTTTTTTCTTCAAATGCATCTTATTAAGATTTTGAAATAGCCATTTTGATCAAAATAGTCTAAAATTTAAACTACTATAACTTAGGGGCTGAGAAATCTTCCCTAGCCCCCGTGGAAAGGATTATAACATATTTAAATTGCCCATTATTAGATTATAAGGTTCTGTGGAAAGGGTGGTCTTTTTTAAATTTGGAAGGGGTGGTCTTTTTTAACTTTGGAAGGGGTTCATTCGATCAGAAATTGAAAATTCTAGCTCTTTTTTAAGAGTCAAAAGTGATCAATGGCCAACTAGCCCACGTCCTCATTTCCCAAAGGACATCCGGTCAAAATTCGGAGACATATATAATTGGAGCTATATAATTTTATGGAGACATATAAAATTCGGAGACGATATAATGTAAAGTTTGGGCAGTAACACACCGTTCTGGCGTGTGCCAAAAATGAGGAATCTCAGGTGTCGCACATTAGGTTAATTTTAGAATAATGTGAGTAGGGCGAAATATTAGGAATGGCTTGGTATCCTCTTGGTTAGGGCACGAATCCGTTGGAAGAAAATTTATCTTTCGAGTCCTGGCTGGGTCAAGAACTAAAGAAAAAAAAGAAACAACTAGAGAAAGAAAAAAAAGCGTTGAATGTTTCGAGCGAAAAATAATATGCCAAAAAGGGTATTATCTAACATTGATGCATACCGACATTGCGTAAGATGCACTGACCTTGCATAAAGTATGTGCTGCCTTTAAGTTAAAGAAAGAAAACATGCTTTGAGAGTTTCGGGCGAAAAATGAAAATGTCGAAGAAGATGATGGATGCGTGACAGTGATGGATGCGCAATCATTACGTTAGGTGTGTGTGCTGTCGTTAAGTTACAAGCGGGGATTCCCCCATGGGATTCTGTTGCAAGACTATATAAAATGGCGTCAAGTATATTACGCCTCCCCGTTTGAAGCGGGGTATGTTGTGACTTCATTGGAGTCCAGAGGGATGTGTCATGGGAGTCTTGCCAACTATGTTCCTTATAGAACCGGGACCACGTTATATAGGTCTACCAGGAATCTTGCCATGGTGGGAATCTTGGCTTGGAATCTTGCCAGGGCGGGAATCTTGCCAGCAGACTTCTAGAAACAGGGCTCCAATCGAAATCTTGCCAGGGGTTTTGTGAGGTCAGAGGACTCCCATAGAAAAAGTGATAGGGTTCTAGTGAGAACCTTTCCAGCTGACAGCATTGCACAGATCTGAGGGACTAGGAGCTCAAATTCCCTTGTTAATTTACCTATTATTACTACTTTTCCATTATCCCGACCACGTTCCAAATAATTATATGCATACACATAGGAAAGTTGTCAGGGATGAGAATCTTGCCAGGGCTCTCACGGTAATTCTATGGGAAAAAGGGAGTCTTGCGCTCGGAATCTTACCGGCTAGAAACAGATGTATCGTGACGTCAGAGGGCTACGCTCGGAATTCTATGGGAAAAGGGAGGGCATATCAAAGAAATCCTGCTACCTGTGTCATGAGAAATCCCGCTACCTGTGTCATACAAAGTAGTAAGGCCCCACTACTAACAATCAGTCTGCCCATTCACCTAAAATTATATAGCAAAATTTTGTCGATTATTAATTGTTATTCTATTGATATTAATTGTTATCTATTTTTATTAATGGGTATAACATGACCCCTCACAATCCTTGGAGAGAAGTCTGTAAGTCATGAAGTTTGTCCATTGTTTACGTGTAGCATTTGTTTTTGAGAAGAATACAGACACTTTTCAAGGGGGGGGGGATTTCTCCTACGGAGATTTCCCACAGGGAGAATTCCGTGGGGAGGGAAGTTTCCAGGAGCTGAACTTTCCAGGGGAAATTTTACATTGGGGGAATTTGCTAGGATTCCTATACAAAACTATTTTTATTTGTCTTACCAACTCAATTTGAGATGTGGAGATGTTAAGAGGACTCGTACAGGGGAAGTTTTCACTGGGTTGAAATTCTATAGTGTCTTTCTATAGATGGGGGGGGGGGAGGATTTTTCTTGGGATATACTTTCCTTAGGGAACTTTCTGCGGGGGCAACTTTCAACTAGGGGGTGGGTTCGGGGGTGGGGGTGTTTTTGACAAAAGTTCCACGGAGGAACTACCACAGCGTAAAAATACCATAAATACCTTATAACAAATCCCAATGAATATATTTACCCAAAACGAACAGAAATTACAATAAATAACCGAGTCAAACTGAAAACGACAAAAAATGAACATGAGTAGGGCTGATAACCCCCATGTCATCTCAAGACCAGAACATAATTTGCACTTAACTGAAAACAAAATACATTTTAAATGTTTTCACCGTTATGACTTATAATAAATAAAGAAGTGTTGAGATTTTAAGGAATAACTATAAGAATATGTATATTAAACTGGCAATTCATGTTTTTTTTTTATAAATTGCAAATTATGTTCTAGTCTTGAACAAATGGGGGTTGTCAGCCCAATCTTTTTAATTTTTGCACGTATTGAGTTTTACTTGGTTATCTACTGAAATTTATGTTCGTTTTGGGTTTAATTTATTTATGAATGGTGATTTGTGGTAGTTTTACACTTGGAAGGTAAAAAAAACTACCTCGTAGGATTTAGCAACGCTTTCATCCGTACAAACTTAAACTATAAGAATATGTTGGTTCCCAAAGCCAACTATGCTTTCAAAGGAAAACTAAAGTTTCTTAAACTTTTAGTGCCAAATTTTTTTAGCTTAATTTTGATTATTTTTCACCTACATTTATTTTTCTTCTTCTTTATTTTTAATTTGGTGCCCGCTACTGCCAAAAATCCCAGAAGTTCATATGGAAGTCCTTTCAACAAAAATGGATTTGCGATTATTTTTTCTAAGTTTTTAAGATACTTATGGTGCGTAGATTACACTTTTTCACTTTCCTTAAATCTTCTCAACGAAACTAAAAAAAAGCTCAAATAAAATTCTCAAATTGGTAAAACCTTAGGTACTTGTCTAGAATCCAGAAAACACGCAAGAACTGAAGTTTAGTTAATGCGAATGAAATAAAACAGAATAGGATGAAAATTTAATAGTTTAGAAACAAATTTGGGCTATATATTTGCACATTGGGGGGGGGGGGGGGGTAAGCATGGCATATATTAAGTACGTAACCTAACCTAGGTACCTTTTTTTGCCCCTTCAACCCCAAAAAACTAAGGTTTAAATCTTTGTCACGGAGTGAACAAGGCTGAGAAAACCTCTTTTTTCTGTAGCATCTCGGTCTTTCTCAATGCAGTCATTCTCGCGTGTTTTTTGGATTTTAGACAAGGTTCAAACCCTATTTTCCACGGAAGGGGGGGGGTAATCGCCTAGTATCCAACTGTTATTCATATCAATTTTCATTCGTCCTGTAGGACGAATGATATGCACGTTTAATATGCACGTTCCTTAGTTCACCGTTTTAATAAAAGAATCTTTTCGTGTTACATTTCAATACAACCAAAATAGTAAAATTTCGATACCTACACAATAGGACGTTATGAGCAAATACAACCACATTAGTTTCTCAGCTTGTTACTTCATTAAATCAATGAATAATATTGAAACTCTCCAGATCTCTTCAGCCTTCATGGACAGGGTGCTTTGTTTAAGAAAGTTTCTACCCGATTTTGGCAGCATACTCCTATTCAAATACCCCTGCAATCCCTCTAGATAGGCTACTGTGTTGATTTGCGTAACAAATGTTTCTGTGTTCACTTGCGTAACAAAAATCGTAGTCCAAATTAGGGGCCCGAGTGACACTAACTGTTATCATTTCCTGAAAGTTCCAAATTAATATACCAAGTCATTCATGAGTTACGCCCTTTTTAAAATCTATATACGCATAACTTGTTTTGTTTTAGTTGAAACTCTCCCCCAAACATTCTCTGAAAGGCTTTGCTAAATTCCCTTCGCATTTTTTGAAAAAAAAAGTCTAAACATGCATTTTCCCAATAAAATATACTATACATTACTATTATTCTCCATGACCACACTGCCTTTTCTATGACGAAAACAATAAGAGTTCCAAATAGGGATGGGTCCTTTTATTAGACAGTGAAACGAAAATATAAAACAAAGACTCTAAATATTTCGATGACACAGTCAGTCATCATCATCAGTAGAGTTACTAACTTATCAAAATTAAAACAAACTGCTTTTATACTAAACAAAATAATCACTTCCGGGTCAAAGCAAGTTACCGGTCCATTGACTTAAAAAGTTCACTAACTGTTCTTGAATTTTTTAATACTGCGTTGAGTAAAGGTGGTACAAGTTTCTTCGAAATTGCAGGTCAAAGCAGGTTACCGGTCCATTGACTTAGAAAGTTCACTAACTGTATACTGCGTTGAATATTCTTCTAATTAAAAATGAAATAATGCTGAATTTACAGGTGCTAAATTTATGATTTTATTCTTCTAATAGCAAATGAAATGTTGCTGATTCTGAAGTTGGTCTGTCATATATGGGGATGACAGACCAACTTCAGAATCAGCTATGTTGAATAAAATGGCTATCTAAAATATTGATTGGATGTGTTTGGAGAAAAGATGGGCGTGAGAGGGGGGTCAGTTGCCTTCAAATCACTTTCGACTATTAAAAAGCGCACTAGCCCTTTCAATTTCCAATCGAATGAGTCCCTTTTGAAGTCTCTATGACAACTCCTTGTATACGACGTTCCCTGGTAAAAAAAAAAAAAACAAATAATAATAATACATTGTGCCTAAATGCTTGTTCTTTGGCAGCGCTATTTTGTTACCTGTTTTCTGAAAAGGGGGGGGACACCACGAAGGAGGCAAACAATTTCAATGAAAATTGTACCAACCAGTTTAACACATCGGAGAACACTATTCTTGAAATTTAAGGCTCTCACATAAAAATATAGAATTTTTTTAGAAGGAATACCACGAATGCGTGTTTATTTTTTATTTTTTTTTTTTTTTTTTTTTTTTTTTTTTTTTTTTTCTTAGGGGTTATTGTATCGAACGGAAATATCATTTGTACAGAAATTAGAAGCTTTTTTTGGTATTCAAAAGATTGTGCCACAGTTAATTTGTGTTTTTTGCAGTATATGGCACTGAAATTTAGTTTTGACCCAAAGAGGGCAAAGTTGCTATCGGCTGAAAATTAGAAGACGCTCCATCGATTAAGAATAATTTAAATATTATATATGGAGCATCCATGATTCAGAAGCCATTGTCTCCCAAGGTGGCACACTAGTTCCTAAAGAGTCAAGCAGTTCATCAGAGGCAACGCTATATCGTTGCCTATAGTAAAGGCCACACGGCTTCAATGGTTTATTTTTCCCCCAAAAGCACTTCATATGGATGGGGCCGTCGTATAAACTTCAAAGGGGGCTCTTTTGATTGGAAATCAAGAGTTCTAGTGCCCTTTTTAAGGATCAAAAGTAATTGGAAGGCAACTAATACCCCTTCCAAGCCCACCATTTCCCCAAACACATCCAATCAATATTTTTAGATAACCATTTTGTTCTACGTAGTTGATTTCCAGATAGAAATTTTTTTGTGGAGGATGCTCCCCCCACAGCCCTTGAGGCAAAGGTTGTAAGTTATACCCTGGGGGCATATAAGCTTTTTATATAAAGCTTCGCCGCAGAAACTTCAAAAAGGGCTCATTCGATTGGAAATTCAAAAGGCTAGTGCCCTTCTTAATAGTTGAAAGGGATTGGAGGGCAACTAACCCCCCTCTCAAGCCCACCTTTTCCCCAAACACAGCCAACCAAAATTTTTAGATAGCCATTCTGTTCAACGTACTTGACAATTATGGGTATTAGGTCTTTGAAGATGACAACCCCTCACAACAGCTCACAGGGCAAGGGTTGTAAGTTATGCCCTGGAAGCATGCAAGGTTTTATAGAAAACGTTGTCGTAGAAACGTAAAAATGGCTCATTCGATTGGAAATTTAAATGAATAGTGTCCTTTTTAATAATCAAAAGGGATTGGAAGGCCACTTCCATGCCCACCATCTCCCCAAACACATCCAATCAAAATTTTGAGATATCAATTTTGTTCAACTTAGTTGAAAGTTCTGAAAATTATATCTTTGAGCAGGACCCCCCCCCCCTCCCCACCCACAGTCTTCAGGGTAAGGGTTGTAAGTTATGCCCTGGGGGCATATATGGCTCTTGTCGAAGGAATGCTTGTAAAAAATTCAGAGAGGGCTCATTTGATTTGAAATTTAAAGTTCTAGTTCACTTTTTAAGTGTCAAAAGATATCGGAGGGTAACCAACGCCCCACGCCCTTTTTTCCCTAACACTTTTTTTCCAAATGGGGGTATATATAGTTCTTATGGAAGGGATTCCCGTATAAACTTCAAAGAGGACTCATTTGATTGTAAATTGAAAGTTATATTTTACTTATTAAGGGTCAAAAGAGATTGGAGGCCCCCCCCTCCACTTTCTTTTTTCTCAAACCCATCTGATAAGAACTTTGAAATAGCCATATTTTCAAAATAGTTCAAAGACCATATAACGAAAACTCCGGGGTCGACACAGCCCCCTAGGGCCCGAGGGCAGGGGTTGTAAGTTATACCCTGGGGGAATATATAGTTCTTATGGAAGGGATGCTCGTATAAACTTCAGAGAGGGCTCATTTGATTGGAAATTGAAAGTTCTAATTCACTTTTTGAGAGTCAAAAGAGATCGAAGGGCAACTAGCCCCCCACGCCCCTTTTTTCCCGAATGCATCCGATAAAGATTTTGAGATAGCCATTAAGTTTAAAATTATTCGAAAGTCAGATAGCAAAAACTCAGGTGTCGACACAGCCCTCCAGGGCCCGGGGGCAGGCGTTGTAAGTTATGGCCTGGGGCATA
>CM051267.1:10420552-10445552 GCA_027921565.1 Artemia sinica | reverse complement strand
TAAGACAATGCCTTCTATAAAAAAACCCTTATATGTCCCCAGGGAATAACTTACAACCCTTCCCTGAGGGCTGTAGGGGGAGTGTCATCCTGAAAGACGTAATTTCCGGACCTTTCAACTACGTTAAATAAAATGTCTATCTCAAAATTTTAATTGGATGTGTTTGGGGAAATGTTGGGTGTGAGAGGGGGTTTAGTTGCCCTCCAAACACTTTCGTTGATTAAAAAGACCACTAGCCCTTTGATTTTCAAATTGAATTAGCCCTTTCTGAAGTTTCTACGAAAACACTTTCTATAAAAACCTTATATGCCCCCCAGGGCATAACTTACAACCCTTGCCCTGGGGTGTTTTGGGGGATTCGTCATCCTTAAAGACATAATTTCCAGAATATTCAACTATGTTTAACAAAATACCTATCTCAAAATTTTGATTGGATGTGTTTGGGGAAATGGTGGGTGTGAGAGTGGGGTTAGTTGCTCTTAAATCACTTTGGACTACTAAAAAGTGCACTAGCCCTTCCAATTTCCAATCAAATGAGCTTCTTTTAAGTTTCTGCGACAATGCTTTCTATAAAAACCTTATATTCCCCCAATAAATAACTTATAGCCCTTGCCCTGAGGGCTCAGAGGAGAATGGGAGAATGGTGGGCGTGGGAGGGGAGATAGTTACCCTCCAATTACTTTCATCTGTGAAGAAGGGCACTAGCCCTTTCAATTTCCAATCGAGTGAGGCCTTTTTGAAGTTTTTACGACAACACTTTCTATAAAACCTTATATGCCCCCAGGGCATAACTTACAACCCTTTCCTTGAGGGCTGTGGCGGGAGTGTCCTCCTTAAAGACATAATTTCCGGACCTTTCAACTATGTTGAACAAAATGTCTAATTAAAAATTTTGATTGGATGTTTTTGGGAAAATGGTGGGAGCGAAAGGGATGTTAGTTGCCTTCCAATCACTTTCAGCTATTAAAAGGGCACTAGCCATTCCAATTCCCAAACGAATGAGCCCTTTTCGAATTTTCTACGACAACTCCTTTGATACGAAGTGCCCTGGATTAAAATGAAAAAAAAATACATTGTGCCAACATCGTTCTTTACTTAGGCAGCCCTATTGCGCTGCCTATGATATGCCTGAATATAGGCACTGTGGGGTGACAGTACCCTTCTTATTGTAGAAAAATATTTCTGTTCTAACATAAAAGATCACATCCATATGCTTATCGACACGCAACTTTGAGAGGCGGAGGGGCATTATGAGTGTTATCAGGAATACTCCCAGGAAGGGGGGAAATTGTTACCAGGGACTATTTTTATCACGTTTAATTAGAAACATTCGGTTTTGTGTTTATTTTAAAGTAACTAGAACTTACAAGAACTTACTAGCACACAAAAACTAAAACCTAAGAACAAGTTTTGATGACAAGATATACCTTAAAAGAATTCGACTTTGTATGATAATAAAAATAAAACATTTTTTTTTTTCAACTGAAAGTATGGAGAAACACTAAAACTTAGAGCAAACAGAAATTATTATGTATATGAGAGGGGTCTCCCTCCTCAATACCTTGCTCTTTGCGCTTAAGTTCTTTAGTCCTCTTAAATAGGCTTCTTATTGTTCTAATTAAACGACCTTTGTGTTGCAGAAGTAATTCTTAAAGCATTGGGACGAAATTCGAACTTCCGATTTAAACGATAGCCTAAATGAAATTCCAACTGAAAGAGAAAAGAAAAATCTATCTATTAATCGTATAATTTTTTTGCCAAATACGTTCTTCATATACGACCAGGGATGCGCAACTCTAGGTAGATTAGTAAGTCAAAAAAACTAAAAATAAAATAGCTGGTCTCCCAAGGTTTAGAATCCCTGTCTGGTTTAATTTTGATTTGTTGATCTTATTTTATTTTTCTTGTCTTCTTTTAGGATGCAATTTACTAATGTTTTCGGGATTGTTTAAAGTTTAACTGTTTATTTTTTGGGTTTTGTTTCTTTTTTATGCTACTTTTACTTTTGTTGACTGTACATTTTCAATTTTTCATTTACATTAGGTTTCAATTGGATTTGCATTGTTAAATCTTGCTCTTAATTCAACATTGCTATTTACCATCTAGCCGATAAAATTTCAAATACCTTATTTGTTAAAAAAGCAAGCAACCAAATATAATGATAGGGTATGATGGCATAGGCCACAGGGTCATATAAGCAAATAAAGAAACTGTAAAATTCACAAATTTTTCTTGCTGTTGACGAAGCACCAACAAACATCGAAATTCATCGAACCAGTGATGAAAAGGGCTTTAAAAAGGGCTCATTCGATTGGAAATTTAAAGGGCTACTGCCCTTTTTAATAGTCGAAAGTGATATGAGGGCAACTAACCCACCTCTCACGCCCACCTTTTCCCCAAACACATTCAATCAAAATTTTTAGTTAGCCATTTTATTCAACGTAGTTGAAGGTTTTGGAAATTAGGTCTTTAAGGATGACAACCTAACCAGTGATGAAAGAAAATATATTTGGAGCTTCCAGCTTAGTTTTTTGGGATAAAAGATTTTTAAGAGCAAGTAAAGCAAGAGATTACCAAGTTGGGCCAAGATTACGGCTGAGTCCTTGTTTCGGCTAAGATTAGATTTCTCTTTGAGTCTTTATTGTTATGACTGTTTGAGTAAGTTGAATTAAAACATAACATAAAGAGCAAAGGGCGGAGACAGTAGGCGGAGAACGTCAACCTCCCAAAAGCTGTATATAAAAAGGAACAGAAATTAATTTTTTTGTTGTTGTTGCTACAAACGTCTTTTTGTATAATTATAGTTTAAAATCAAACCTAAACAGAATTGTGCAACATATAGTAGGCTAACACCACTCTGTCAGTCAAGCAGAATCATCATCTTGTACATAATCTGGGTCATAGTTATTTGTTGCAAAAACCCCATTTCAGATAGCTCTATTCTTCCTGAATAAATTTCTTTCATCAGAGTCGCAATTAAATATACTTGCCTTCTCGCTGCTGGGGCAGCAAAAGTTCCTCTGCTCGAACTACTTTAAAGTCGAATATAATAGCATACATATATATATAATAGCATACACCTTTGGCGGTATCTTTATTGTATATGGGCTGCAGTGAAGATGTAAGAAGTTGAATAGTTAAGGTGAAGGGGATTTCTTCGCAGTTGAAAAAAATTGGAAGAATAGGAAGACAAGTCTGCGAACAAAGATCAGAATTTTGGAAGCGATGGTAGTGATAGTTTTCAAGAATTGCTCTTAAAAATTTGTTAAATGTATGGATAATATACCTGTTTTACTAACTGTATAAAAAAAAGTGGTACGAAAAGTATTTCGTTTCCACACGTTAGTTTTCAAGAATTGCTCTTAAAAATTTGTTAAATGTATGGATAATGTACCTGTTTTACTAACTGTATAAAAAAAAGCGGTACGAAAAGTATTTCGTTTCCACACGTTCGCGTTGAGAGAGGGATTAAAATGGCTAGGCGACGGTTTACCGATGAAGGAGATTGATTGCCAAAGATTGTTCTGTTTGGCCATCTACCTGAGGTTAAGGAAAAAGTGGGTTGTCATCGACTAGTGTTGGAAGAGGTGATAATAAATTATTTAATTAACATTGCAGGTTCACTAGAAGGGAAAAAAGTGAAGCTTTGCATAGACTGGGGTGGAGGGGGAGTGTGTTCAGGTATGTTGGATTCAGGTGACTTGATGCTGCAGTGAGTTGTTATTAGTAATAGTAATTATATTACTATTAATTATTATTGTTATTGTAATTGTAACTGTTATATATATTACTATATAATAGTAATTTTTATTAGTAATAGTAATTACTATTACAATAATAATAGTAAAAATATAGTAATAGTAATAGTAGTTATCAAAAATAAAAGGAAAATAATCCCAAAACTTGTTTCTGCCTTGATCAGAAAGTGATTAAAAATTGAATAAAATAAACGCCTCTTTTCAATTAAATTTAATTGTAATATTAATTTGAAACGAAAACAGGCTACCTTATTTATATAGAGAGGGTCTGCTGTTCCCCTCAAGTCTCCACTCCTTGCACTACAATTTAACTAATGTTTCTTAAGCATTTTTGAATACAAAAATACGTCATACTGAAAATACAAATGCTTTATTTACTGGTTGCATATTATAATGTTCAAACTAAGATGTCATTATTTAGACGAAAAGCATCTAAATGACTCAAAGCATTGCGACAAAAATTTAAAATGTCTGTCACACTACTCTTGCCTTGAGTCTCGAAGTAGGAAGAGGGGAAGAAAGTTTAGCTTTAGGTTAACACTGGGGGCTAAGAAGACATGAAAATTCTCTTCAGAGATATGGTTATCTCTATTCGTTTCAAGCTTCAGCGTCTGTTTACTTTCATTTGAAACAATAACTTATTCAATCAATGTGTGTATTTTCTTTTTTTAGAATAAGACTCGGGTTTGTCAGAGTGTCCACCCCACACCCCACCCCACGGTCAAATTCACAGTTTTTACGTCAACACTTAAAGTGTGTTTAAACAAAGATCTGAAAAAAGACACAAAATTTTAAAAACAATCAAACAAGTATCAAAACAATTTTTGAATCAAAAACTATAATTTTAAGTATAACTTAAACGCAAAAAAGATGCTGAATATGATGAAAGATACTCTCCTCTCACCACCCACCATCTTCTATATGCACTTTCTTCTAGATAGATTTTAAGGGTGTCTAGAATTTAGGTAAAAGCAAGATTAACTGTTTTGCAACTCTAAATTGTACATTTGTGAAATGACTGTGACTTAAGAAGCCTCTTTTTTTGCTCAACAATTTTGTGTAATTTAAAAAGAAATTGCATAAAATCCAAGTCCACCGACACCAGGAGTGGGAAGAGCACCATACCCCTCCCCTGACCCCTTGATCTACTGCTGTTTGAAGGGCAGTGCTAAACGCTGATATGCGTGGGTATAAAAGGTACATTTTCTGAGTCTTCGGTCTACTCCGCTTGTGAGTTCAGCTCCCACACAAAAGAGTACTTTTTTAGCATCTTCCTTCTATTGGTAGATTAGTACTATTACCCTCAGGCTCGTTTATAGGTCTTGCGGTGAATGCACTCGGCTTAACTACGCTAGCCAGAATTGCATTACATAATCCAGGTTATATGTTTCTATCTATATATATCCCTGCTTTCAAAATCATGTGTATAAATTATTATTTTTAGTCTATTTATCAGTTTTGTTTGCCTTGAAAGGTAAAGTCTATAATAAAAGACTAAGAAAAAATCCTTGCATTCTAGGTGGGGTCAAGGTGTGATTTATGAAGATCCTATCTTTTTAAGGGCCGTTACTTTATTTTTTTAAACTATTAAATAAAAAAAACAAGTTTTTTAAACTGAAAGTAAGGAGCGACATTAAAACTTAAAACGAACAGAAATTATTCCGTATATGAAAGGGGCTGTCCCCTCCTCAACGCCTCGCTCTTTACGCTAAAGTTTTTTATTGTTTTAAAAAATAAAGTTGTGAGACAGAGTCAAACCTTAGCGTAAAGAGTGAGGCGTTGAGGAGGGGACCGTCCCTTTCATATACGGAATAATTTCTCGTTCGTTTTAAGTTTTAATGTCGCTCCTTACTTTCAGTTTAAAAAACTTGTTTTTTTTATTTAATTTCTGATCGTTTTTTAGTTAATGCAGCTTTTATTTTGGCTCGCCGTCATTGAATAAGTAAACAAAATTTGCATAAAAATTTTAGTTTTCTTTTGCTAAATGGCTGTCTCTAAATTTGGTTCTGACGTAATTTACAAATTAACTTACGTAACGAACTTCTATATTCGTATATTTTTCTTCTGGCAAAAAATACAAAGTTGCAGATTTTTGCAGATATGAGCTTGAAATCTATGTTATAGGGTTTTCTGACACGCTGAATCTGACGGTGTGATTTTCATTAAAATTTTTTCACTTTCAGGGGATGTTTCCCCCCTCTTTAAAAAATCAGGTAAGTTTTCTCACGCTCGTAGCCTTTGATGAGTAATACTAAACTTAACAAAATTATATATTTAGAATCAGCATTATAAGCCCATTTTTTTGATACATTTATTGACATCAAAGTTCCGTTTTTAAAAGTTTCGCTTACTATTGAGCCGTATCGCTGTTTTTTTTTATTGTTTTTTTTTATTACGTATATGTTATTACGTATATGATGGGGTTCTCCCCTTAGTCAATACCACGCTCTTTACGTTAAAAGTTAAAAAAATTTTTAATGCACACACCCCTGAATCACAAAGGCCGTTTAATTAGAATAGATAGCTCTTTTGAAAGCACTGAAAAAAACTGTAGCGTAAAGAGCGAGGTATTGACTTGGGGGAGAACCCCCTCATATACGTAATAATTTCTGTTCATTTTAAGTTCTAATGTTGCTTCTTACTTTCAGTTGAAAAAACTTGTTTTTTTAAATTTAATTTCTGATCGTTTTTAAATAATGCTTGGAAATCCGCGCCCCCTTCATAGGAATGTCCCTTACCCCAAAGAAACATCATCCACGGAAAGATTCTCCCGAGTAACCCCCTCCTCCAGCCCCCCTCCCCCCCCCACCAAAAAAGTTCTTTCTGAAAATGTCTGTATACTTCCCAATAACCAGTACAATATGCAAGCAATGGGCAAAGTTCATAACTTGCAGCCCTTCCCCTGGGAACTGTGGGGGATTAAGTCATCGTAAAAGACATATTTATTAGATTTTCGACTATGCTAAACAAAATGGCTATCTCAAAATTTTAATTGGGTGACTTTGAGAAAAAAATTAGCGTGGGGAGGGGGCCTAGTTGCCCTCCATTTTTTTGGTCACTTAAAAAGGGCACTAGAACTTTTAATTTCCGTTCCAATGAGCCCTCTTACGATATTCTAGGACCACTGGGTCTATACGTTTACCCCTGGAAAAAAAAAAAAAAAGAAATAAACACGCACCCGTGATCTTTCTTCTGGCAAAAAATGCAAAATTCCACATTTTTGTAGATAGGAGCTTGAAACCTCTACAGTACGGTTCTCTGATACGTTGAATATGATGGTGTGAATTTCATTAAGGTTCTATAACTTTTAGGGGGTCTTTCCCCCTTTTTTCGAAAATCAGCCAAATTTTCTCAGGCACGTAACTTTTGATGGGTAAGATTAAACTTAATGAAATTTATATATTTGAAATCAGAATTAAAATCTGATTCTTTTGATGTATCTATTGGTATCAAAATCCCGTTTTTTAGAGTTTCGGTTACCATTGAGCCGGGTCGCTCCTTACTTACAGTTCGTTACCACGAACTGTTTGATACAAAATTTCCTTGTGTAGCTTTTTATAGGCAACCTCCAATATGAAAACTGTTACATTTTCAGAATCAGTATAACAACTTTGGTCCTTTACGCCTTTAATTTTTTTTAATTCAAGCCTTAGAGTTTCATTTACTCTTTCCTGCCACTGGTGGATCCAGGGGGGGGGGGGGTCCGAGATTTTCTGGCACCCTCATTCCTTGTTTTTTTTTTTCTTTTTTTACCCTTTAGTTGCAATAAATTTGTCAATTGGGTCAATTATTGGCGTGCTTGTCAGATCGCCCTCTCCCAATATTTTACTTATTGGCGCCCTCGTCATATTGCCCCCCCCCCTGAAAAATTTTGCTCTAGATCCACCCCTTTTTCCGGCGCTTATATTTATTACTGTAAACTGGTTAGTGCAGCCATCTAGTTATTTGCCCATATGATGTAATTGATACCACTCTTCACTTTAAAAATCGATATGAACAAGTTGGAGTAGAACCAATAAGGACAAGCAGATATTGAAGCTATTAATTAGATAAATTTCTGCCCATTTTTCTGGATAACACAAAATTACTAAACACCAAAATAAATGAATTGTCAAAGCTACTTTTTTCAATTCATTGATTTATGAGGGCTATAAAAATATTTAATTATTTTGAAAATCGCGATCATGCATGTAAATCTGCAAAAACAGGATCCCTAAGGCTAGCAGTTTCAATGAATGCGATATTGATCACAAGTAAATTCCAATGAACTTTCCTGTTTGTGGCTTGACGTTTCATAAACTGTACAATTTTACTAGAATCGTAAATGCATTCAAATTCAGGAATTCAAAAGCTAGAAACTATTACTTTTTAATTTTTTTATAATCATAACTCTTTTATTCTTTTTTAGGACCATATTTTATTTTATTTTTCTTGGAATAAAAAAGAAGCAAATAAAAACAACTAGGACAATTCTCTTTTTAGTCTCAAACCGTTTCGTAGAAATAAGCAAAACTCTCTTTTTCTTCGTAATAGACTTCTTCCATTAGGAACTTCTCCGAATGAAAGCCACATGCTTAGACATTAGTCGGTACGTTTGCTGTTTATTCTTTAGAAAGCTACTGGAACACAGCCTCTAAAACAAATTATCTTGTAACTGATTTAACCGAAAATCTTGCTTAGAGCTTGCTTGTTTTTAATGATCTAGTTAAGAACCCTAACCCTAATGTATTTTACTTTTTTCAGATATAATTAGATTTACTTACAAAAAAATTGAAACATTTTTTTCTTATCTTTATTATAAACAATTAAGTATTAGAAAGTCAGTTAATTCCTTGATAAAATTTATGATTTTTGTGACTACGATTCGAATAGGTGGTTTTTTTTTGTCAAACAGAAATATGAAGTAAAATTATAAATACATTTTTTGTATGCTAAACTTAATTATGATGCATAGAAATAAAACTTCAGTAGATGCGGTTTTTTTTTCGTGGATATGCTGCTCAATCTATTCCAATTATTAGCATCTCATCTTTTAATACTATTGAACATGAAAAAAACTAATTTTTTTTCAAAAGAAAATAAAGAGTGACGTTAAAAACGCAAACAAGTAGAAATTACGATGCCTATAAGGAAGGCTGGTACCTCCCTCAATCCCGAGCTCTATGCACTAAATTAGACATGTACTTTACTTGAAGCATTTTAGGAGGGTAGTAAGTAGACTACCCTTATATACTACGCCAAATATTGCTTTTTGTTTGTCTATATGCTTTCGGAACATTAGGACTGACAATCTCATTCTTGAAAGATATAAATAATTTTTTTTTTTTCTCCTGGCGAGATTTAA
Source organism: Artemia sinica (assembly GCA_027921565.1). Taxonomy (NCBI): domain Eukaryota; kingdom Metazoa; phylum Arthropoda; class Branchiopoda; order Anostraca; family Artemiidae; genus Artemia; species Artemia sinica. Next base: position 10,436,450 of record CM051267.1, on the reverse strand, counting down.
GCAAGATCAATATCTTCGTCTCAGTGCTAGCGCTAGCCATACCCTAGGCCTAGTCACACTTCTAGTGCAAAAAGCAGGAATTGTAGATGGCAGTAGCCCGATAGATAAGGTTAAGTTTTTCTATCATTTTTAAATATATTGGTTTTAATCTTTCTTAAATATTCTATTCAAGGTTATCATAAATATTATTAGAGTGGGTCCGAACCTACCCTCCCACAAAAACACAACACTACTTCCTATACACCACACCTGCTATTTTTTTTTTCATACATGCAGAAAACTACTGCTTCATTTACTAAAATTAATTTAACCAACTTTTTCCACAAAACAAGTTTTTGAAAGAAATGCGGACAGCTCTACTGTACCAAAAATGAGCAGAAATAAAGGCAAATAACCTTCCAATCGTAAAACTACCATCACGCACCATTAATAAATAAATAAAACTCAAAACAAACAGAAATTACAAGAGATAATAGAGTCAAACTCAAAACGAGCAAACATTAGCATGAGTAGCGCTTACAACCCCCATACCCTCTCAAGATCAGAACACAAATGGCACTTTACAGAAAAACGTATGGAAATGGATTGCCAGTTTAAAACACATCTACTGATATTTATTCCTTAAAGTTTTAACAGTTATTTTATTTATTAAAGTAAAAAAAGTGAAATCATTTTAAATATATTTTGTTTTCAGTAAAGTGCAAATTATGTTCTGGTCTTGAAACCACCAATATAACTTATAGCCATGGTCCTGAGGGCCGTAGGGGGGATTATCATCCAAAAACACATAATTCCTGGACCTTTCAAATATTCTTAACAAAATGGCTATCTCAAAATTTTGATTGGATGTGTTTGGGGAAATGATGGGCAAGGAGCAGGGGGGCTGGTTGCCCTCAAATTACTGTTGACAATTAAAAGGGCACTAGAACTTTCAGTTTCTAATCCAATTAGCTCCTTCAAAGTTTATGCGACGACTCTTTTCATAAGAACCTTATATGCCCCGGGGCATAACTTACAACTCTTACCCTGAGGGCTCTGGGCGGTTTTAATATTCAAGAGATAATTACTGGACCATTCAACTACGCTGAACAAATGAATATCTCAAAATTTGAATGGATGTTTTGGGAAAATGGTGAGGGGGGGTTGCCCTCCAATCACTTCGAATATTAGAAAGGGAAATAGAACTTGCAATTTCCAATCGAATGATTCCTTGTCAAAGTTTCTAAGACAACTCCTTCTACACAAAATGCCGGGACTAAAATAAAAATAAAAATAAAAAATACCAAGAATACATTGTGCCCACATCGCTCTTTACTTACGCGGCACTATTGAGGTGCCTATGATCTTTGGACTATTTTTTGAACAAATGGCTATCTCCAAATTTCTATCAGATGTATGTCGGGAAAATACAACGTGGGGAGGAGGTAGCTGCTCTCCGACCACTTTGAATCCTAAAAGGGACACTAGAATTTCAGATTACCAATCCAATGAGCCCCCTCTGAGGCTTATACGACCACCAAAAAGGAAATCCGTTTCTCAGAAGAGAAACGGATTTTGAATTGATATGTATGCTCTGCCGAAAACCAAAATAAACTTTGAAAGGATGATTAAATTAGAATCGGACTTTTTGGAAGTGCAAAGATGAGTGCCAATTCCAATTCCAATGAATAATCCAATCTTATACCTAGTGTTTTTTAGAGCATATTCTTTTAATAGTCCGTCATTCCGTAGAGATTACAAGTCCCAGTCATAATACCTGGATATAGTCTGGATATGGGATATATTCAAAGGGAGATGAAGCTTTTCTACGAACGATTCTCCCCGCGGAAAATTTCCGTCAGAAAATAGCCCCCAAACGGTAAACTCTTTACTCTGAAATTATAATTTTTGTCTCCATTCTTGACTTCTAGGAATTAAATTATAATTAGAAAGCAATGTTAGAAGCTGCTTTAGCTTCTACACAAACGCGACACTACTTCCTATACAATACGCCTGCTATTTTTTCCAACATATAATGCCACTGTCACCTTGACAACAACAATCTATAACGATCACCTTACCACACCTACTCCCTGAACAAGTATAACTACTTTTACCATGAATCCTCCCATCCCAATTGCCATTGACCATTGAAGGATATTATGAATAGTGCTTTTTAACGGAAATTTATTTCTATTAGCGAAAAATGCGTTAAAATGTTCCTACTATGAAAATATACAAAAGATGTGCCGATTAAAAAACAAACACATGTTGAATTAATATTTATGCTCCGGCGAAAACAAAATATACTTTGAATATGTAATTAAGGTGGAAAACCAAAATTTGAGGTTGTTTTGACTTTTAGTTCACGGGTTTGTTGGACAAATCAAAAGTGCTCATAGGTACTGTTTTGCAGAAGAACTGTCAAAGGTAATTTTAGTGGCTCGTTTGACCACCCGTCTAGCAAATAACAGGCTGTTCAAACAATATGATTTGATCCCACTTTCCAGGGCTATAAAGAAAGAAAAAATTAATATGGCTGGGGCACGTTTCGTTGATTATGGATGACAGATTGCCAAAGATTAAGTTTTTAGATTGTCCATCTGGGGCCAAAAGAAAAATGAGGCTGTCCCCAAATGGGAGGCTATAAGAAAGCATTTAAAGGAAATCAGGATGTCAGGAAAAATAGAGCTTTGAATGGGTAGGCGTAAAGCACAAGAGTTCGCAGCTGCGTTTTCCTTGGGTGGCTGGGTGCTGCTTTGAGCTGGTAGCAGTAATAGTACTTCTTTGCTGCTCCTTGATCCAAGGGAAACCGCTAAATTATCCACAGAAAGAAAATGCTCAGCATTTCTACCTGTTAATTTTAGGCCTTTTGGCTTCAATTTTAACGTATTTTAATAATTCATTTTCAAAACAAATAATAACTTTTTACTTTTTATTTAATTGCGAAAGCAAGGTGCCTCTCATTTAGATTAAAGTCTGATCCTACGGTTGGGGTTAAGGGTATTCGCAGAATTTTGGTGATAGCATAGACGCTTTATGCTGGTTTCACAAAGGTAGGAAAAATGCTTTAACTTAGCAAAGGAGCTCACCAGTAAGAAATGAAAACATAGATCATGCATTATAGTTGTTACAGAGAGCAGAGTAGCAAGTTTTTTTTAATTAATATTACAGAGTGCTTATGGTTTTGCATGATTTGTGTGCTTATGTATGGTTTTGCAGTGCATAAGGATTGTTGATTGCCAAGTAGTTGCATGATGCTGTAAATTGTATAGATGGTTTATGGCATGAAATCAGAAATTACCATTGTTTTGCGATAGAATATATAGATTGTATTTATAGATTGTATTAATTTTAAACATTAAATTTTTAAAAAAGAGAGAAATATCGTGTAACAAAAGGTTGTCTTTGAGTTCTGTAATCACAAATTTGAGGAATGTAAAGATAATATGATAGAGTGGAATAGAATAAATGACTTAGTAGATGGTAAAAAAAATAAGGTAAATAAAGAAGTTTACTTAAGTGGTTGCGACCGTGATGATAAGAATGAAATAGTTAATGAGTCTTGTGAATTGTTTTCTAATTATGGACTGGAAGTGCAAACTAGTTTGTATGATAAGTAGCAGGAAATGGTGGGTAATACTATTCGTAATGAAGAGTTGAATCTTTAGAAATTTGTTACAGTTTTTACAGCTTTAGAGAGAAATCGTTTAGAACTTTTAGATGTTTTCGAGATATGTACCAGTGAATAAGTGAGTAAATTATTAAGACATTGAAATCAAATTTAGCTGGTGTTTATGGCCTGTCTTATCAAGGCCTTAAAACAATTTTAAGTTATGCATTACCCTGTCTGATTTTTATAATAAAAATTTCCCTAGAAAAGGATAGCTTCTCTGAACAGCTTGAAGTCAAAAAAGTCATACCCTTTCATAAAGGTGAATGCAAAAGTGATATTGATAACTGGAGACCAATATTAATTTTGCCTCTTTTGTTGAAGATAATCGATAAAGCCGTCCACAAACGCCTTTAAAAATTTCTCCAGATTACTGGCTTACTAAGTGAAACCCAATTTGGGGTCCACAAGGGTCACTCCAGAAATCATGCCTTGCAGCATCTGATAGGTTGTGTAAATAGTGGACTGGATAATGAATATTTAGTGGTGTTAATTTCCAAAGACATAAGAAAGGCATTGATACGTAGATTTCATGATTTTTCTGGAGCGAGTTAAATGTGTAAGAATTTGCGGTGCTCTATTACAGTGGTTTAAAAGTTTTTTCATGAAAGATCCAAACAGATAGTATTAAGTGAGGTTTTGCCTAATATTTATTTTGCCTCTTTTGTTGAAGATAATCGAGAAAGCCGTCCACAACTTGACTTGACTTACTTGAGTTATGTCCCATCCGTCCTTGAAGGTCGTGTTAGGGCCTCTTCTTTAACCAGTTCATTGATGTGCCTCCTGTAGGTGCTTCTGTTGTCGGCCAGGCGGCAGAGTTTTGGCAGGTTGTAAGGTGAGAAGTTTTCTTTCCATCTCTTCGGAGGGCGACCTCTGGGTCGAGAACCGTGTACTCGTCCATCGAAGGCTATCTTCGGGAGACGAGTGCTAGCCATGCGTTGGGTATGTCCAAGCCATTTGAGTTGTTGTAGTTTTATTTTGTCCAGTATTGTAAATTTGACTTTCAGATTATGGAGAAGCTTGGAGTTGGAGATTCTGTCATGGAAGGTGATATCAGCGATGCGTCGTAGGGGTTTGGTTTCAAAGGCAGCTAGGCGGCGTTGATCGTCTGTTTTAAGCGTCCAGGATTCACAGGCATAGATGGCGATCGGAATAATGAGGGAGTAGAAGAGTCTCGTTTTGAGAGTTGTTGTTAAGTTCTTATTCCTCCAGATGGACATCAGAGCTTTAAAACTGGAGTTTGCAAGTGTCAGGCGTCCCTTGATGTCTTTGAGTTGGTTGTTATCATAAGTAAGTAAGCTCCCAAGGTAGGCGAAGCCTTCCACCCACTCAATGGTACCTTCACCAAGCTGAAGGCTGAGATTTACCTGTGAATCGAATTTGCGTGAACAGCGCATGGCTTTCGTTTTTGAGGTGTTGATTGCCATCCCGAAGAGGTTGGTGGACGAGTGAACGCTGTTAGCCTGAGATTGTAGATCTTGAAGGGACTCGGCTATTAGGACTATGTCATCAGCATATGCCAGTTTGTCTATCACCACTCCTCCGACAAGGGCGCCGGGCGGGTTATCTGTGAGTGAAAGGGCTGCAGTTAGGAAGAGATTGAACAGCTCCGGTGATATTAGGCAACCTTGAAGTACTCCGGTAGAGGTTTTGAAGCTCTCGGTAAGTCCTTCTCCAGTCATGACGCGGCTACTGAACTTCTTATACATGTCTTTGATCAGCGAGATCAGGTTGGATGGGATGCCAAAGTGAAGAAGGATGTGCCATAGACCTTCTCTCCATATCCTATCAAAAGCTTGTTTAAAGTCTATGAAAAGGTGGTAGATGCTGCGGCCAAGTTCGCTATACTTTTCCATGATCTGCCGAACAGTGAATATCTGATCAATTGTTGATCTATTAGGTCGGAAGCCGGCTTGGTATTCCGGAATGACCATTGAGGAAATGGCTCGTATACGCCCGAGCATGACTCTTGTGAGGATTTTTGCTGCGTGGCTGGTAAGACTTATTGGGCGGTAGTTGTCACAGACAGCTTTAGAGCCTTTCTTATGCAGGAGGATTATCGTGGCTTCGCACCAGGGTGAGGGGAAGTGACATTTTTTCCCAAGCAGCTGTGGCAATTTTGTGGTAAAGGTCAAGGAATGGTTTGCAGTTTACTTTCAGTAGTTCGGGCTGGATTTCATCGGGGCCGGCAGCTTTGTTTGTTCTCAAGTCTCTGATAGCTACTTCTATTTCAGAGTGAAGAGGGGGAGGACTTGGATCTGTAGAGGTTATAGGGAAAGTGTTGAGAATTGTTGGGTCTGGGTGGATGTCCAGATTCAGTTTATTTTTAAAATGGTTTTTCCATCGAGAGCGGATTCCGTCTGTGGATTGTATTTGGTTTCCATGTTCGTCGAGAAGGGAGAACGCTTTGATGTCCTTCTTTTTGGCCAATTCCCGCACTCTTCTATACATGTAGTGGGGGTCTCCTTTCTTGAAGGCCGATTCACATTGATCACACGTTTCTTTAATAAAAGCACGATGAGCACGTCTGATGGATTTCTCAACAGCTCGTTTGAGTTGCTTGTATCGGTCCCTACTTTCTTTATCTTGCTTGTTCGTGAGTTGGCGCTTTTTGTCGCAGAGTGAAATGAACTTGTCTGTTATCCAAGATTTCTGAATGTTTCTTTGGGTACCCAGTGTGGAATGAGCGAAATCACATATGATATTTGTGCTGCTAGTCACCAGGTTGTCAATATCTTCCTTAGACAGGATAGGTGGAGATCTCGACGTGAGCTCCGAAATTTTTTCGGATAGAATGGTGATATAGGTCACACGTGTGTTTTCGTCTTTCAGTAGATCTACTCGAAACTTGGGGGTTTTCTGAGATAACTTTGATGCTGTTTTAAGTCTTGTTTTGAACCTAGACATGACAAGCGAGTGGTCGCTGTCAAAGTCGCCACCAGCTAGCGTGACTGTGTTTAGGACAGACGTTTTCCAACGTCTAGATACGAAGATGTAGTCTATTAAGTTTTTTGTTTTTCCATCCGGTGAGGTCCAGGATGTCTTACGGCGAGGTCTGTGCTTGAACAGTGTGTTTGTAATGACTAAATCGCTGTCTCTGCAGAATTCGATAAGGCGTTCTCCTCTTCTGTTCATTTTTCCATGTCCAAATTTGCCCATTACATCTTCGTGTCCTGTGTGGTTGTTTCCGACGATGGCGTTGAAGTCACCAATGACAAAGATTATGTCCTTTTTAGGACAGAATCAACCAGACTTTGAAGCTGGAGATAGAAGTTTTCAGACTCTTTGTCGTCTCTGCTGGAATCCGGAGCGTATACTTAGAAAATTGTGAGTTTGGTGGGTGAACCTTTCAGGCGGATCATGATGATCCGTTCCGTGAGGGGGTTACGGAGATTAAGGATTTTCTGGCTTTATTCGACAGTAGGAAACCTAAACCTTGTCGATGTTTCTTATCATTACGTCCCGAAAGTAGAAGGGTAACATCTCCATGTTTCTCTTCACCAGTGACTGGAAGATGGGTTTCGGCAAGACCGATAACGTCCCAGCTGTACCGTTTTATCTCTCTTAGGAGTAGGTCTATTTTTCCTTGTTTAGCGAGGGTTCTAGTGTGAGGGTACCTATTGACATAGTTATTTTTGGAGAAACAATAGCCTCCAGGGTTGGAGTTGTCAACGTAGATATATTCGCGCGATTCACGGTTGTCGAGTCGTCGGCTGCCCCGGACGCGGTATCTCTTAACGCATTATCGTCGGTTACCCCGGACGCGGTAGCACTGGTTCTCATATTTGATCTCTTATTCGTATTCATATTCATCATTAAAATTAAAGAAGAGGTTTCTTGGCTGGCTTCGGGACAGCGGTAAGCCACTCCTCTCTGTCCCTAGCAGGGGCCGACTGTATCTATTACCGATAGTGCGCCCTTTTGGTGTCCTGCAACACCAGCAATTTAACCCATTGCTGGGGGAAGATTTGTGACTGACGGGACGTATCCATACGCCGATGGGCCCTGCCAAGTGCACATTAGAGGGGTCATCCTCCTCCTCCGTCTGAATTTAAAGCCCCCAGACGAGGGTGCTCCAGCAATGTTTCAAGACCCCCAGAGACTGGGACCTCCCTTGGTCCGCGCCTCACTACCCATGAGGTACCCTACATATCTACAGGGCGTTCCCCTATCCGCCACCTGGGGACGCACTGAGTGGCCTGGGGCAGGCCCCACTGAGAACTCTGAAGTTCAGACGCCCACAAACGCCCTTAAAAATTTCTCCAGACTACTGGCTTACTAAGTGAAACCCAATTTGGGTTCCACAAGGGCCACTCCAGAAATCATGCCTTGCAGCATCTGATAGGTTGTGTAAATAGTGGACTGGATAATGAATATTTAGTGGTGTTAATTTCCAAAGACATAAGAAAGGCATTGATACGTAGATTTCATGATTTTTCTGGAGCAAGTTAAATGTGTAAGAATATGCGGTGCTCTATTACAGTGGTTTAAAAGTTACTTTCAAGGAAGATCCAAGCAGATAGTATTAAGTGATGTTGTTTCGTTCTCGTATCCATTAAAATATGGAGTATTTCTGGGCTATGTTCTAGGTCCTTTGCTTTATTTGGTGTATTTCAACACCATAGGATTTTATGTTCAAGATATCTATGAAACTTCTTTTACTGATGACAGAGTAATAACAATGTGCACGAAGTCAATTAACGAGCTTATAAAAAAGCGAATAAAGCGTTGAGAAGACTGGAAGTTCTTATGTACCTTCTTACTCTGCATCAATGTAAATAAGACCTTCCTCATCACCTTCTGCAGAGTAGGAACACCTGTTGATGCAAGTGGTGTTGTTATGCTATCAGGGAACCCGGGTCACCAAGTGAATGCATGGTATACCTTGGGCTTATCATTGATCCTAATCTATCATGGAGGCATCAAAGTGATGCTATTTCTTCCAAAATTGCCAGAGGAGTTGAAACAACACGAGGATCAGAGTTTTTTTTTGCCAAAGTGACTTATATTAATGATATACCTTACACCTTAGATGACCTGTGCCTCCAGGGCACCCAGGAAATGAAGAAGGAGCCGCCAATTTTCCAGCAGGTTTGCTGTTGCCAGTATATCCTCCCACTGAGGCTGAATTGAGGTGTTCAGTTTTCAAAGATCTGCCTGGTACGTAAGGTGCATGGTGTTTCTGGGTTTGCCCCTGCGGCGTTTATCTGATGGTTGCCACTGAAACTTTGCATTCGGTAGCCTGGGATTGCACATACGTTGTACATGGCCAAGGTATCTCCATCGATGAACCCTTATGACATATGCCACAAGCGGCAGACCTGTTTTGTTCCAGATGGACTCATTGGCTATCCCCTGCTGCCAGTGGATGTTGAAAACTCTTCTGAAACATTCTTTCTCTAAAGCAAGAATTCTCCTCTCCTGTTCCTACTCCAAGTGCCCGCTTCTGGTTGCGTAAAGCAGAGCTGACATGATATATCGTTCACTTTTTCATCCATATATCTTTTTTGGCTGTTTTATCCGCAGCAGCAATTTTTGCAGTAATTTCAAAAAAGTAAAAATTCTGCAAAACAAAGCTGTAAGAATAATAGATAAGATTGTTACGGAAATGAAGGGTACATGCGCTTGTTTTACGTCTTTGGGTTTTCTTAACATTGGTGAACTACATAATTATCAAGCACTGGTTTTCATTTTCCAATGTGCAAATAATCTAGTCCTAAGTATCTTTTTGAATTTCCACCGCACCGCTAATAATGTAGATAATTATGTGATTAGTTTAGTGATAGTTCGGCAATTGAGCATAGGAGGAATAAACCGGATTTAGATTGCAGTTACTGGTAACTTCTTTGTGTAATTTGTTACTGATGAGCATCAGGACAGCTGAACATCTTTTAGTTTACGTTTTTTCGTAAACAATTTATTCCATTTTTAAATTAATTTGTTTAATTACAAAAGATTTTTAACCACATCAATTTCCTTTAAAATGAGTCACTAAACAGCTTTCAGCGTTATTCCAGTGCCCCGCTATCTGAGGAAAAGAAAAAGAAAAAAAAGATGCCTTATATGCACAATATCGTGGTTTCAGCCACTTTTCTTTATTTTCAAGCCAATATATTTCCCTTGTTTATTCAAGCCAAGGGACGGTGAGTTTTCTCTATAAGGGTTTTGGACAAGGTGGTTCTAATTGTGTACTTCTTATTTTGATCTGATTCTATTTTTAGGAGTTATGAATTATCATATTTCTTAGTATTGGGCGTGATCGTCTCTTACTAGGTTGCTAGCTACTGATGAAACCTGGAAATAAAAGGGTATTTATTAAAAGGTGGGTAATTTGATCTTGCTGATAGGGTGGGGAGAGAAGGATATTTTGAAGGTAAATTGGATGGTTTGTTTTGATATAGATTGATAGGGGTTAGGGTGGTAGGGGGGTTGTTGTAATTTGCTGTTTTGTTTCTCTTTTTTTATTATTCACTATTATATAAAGAAATTAACTATCATTTTATGCTGCAGGCTAACAGAAACGTCAGTTTTGCATTTTTTGCGTTAACAGAAGCGTACAGCGTTTGTAAATTGTGAAAATTGTTTTTCAGTTTGTGAATAAAGAAACCTAACCTAATCACTATATATGTAGATTGTTTGATCCTAAGGGATGCAGCTTTTGTCAGAGCGAAGGCTATGGGGCAACATAATATTAAATGGGGAAGACATTCTCTTTTGCTAAAAAATAAGAATGCTTTATTATGAGAGTTTCTTTTAAGGGGATAGTAGCCCCTCTCCTCTCCAAAGTAATCTATGTCTGTTTTAAACTAAAGTATAGCAATGGTTTGAAGTTGCAGACTCAACTTTTTTTATTGATATTACATTTTTTAGTACTATATTTTTAAATTTTTCTTTAATAAAGTGGAAGAGTTTGTTTTATGGAGGCATGGAAATATGAATTATAGGTAAGTGAGTTCGAACTTTCAAGGCGATTCTAAAAAAAGTTCTAATTCTAAATTCTAATTCGAGCGTTAGATATGATATTTTTGTTTATCCTAAGCGCCCCGCCCCCTTCTCTCTCTCTCTTGTTTTCTCTTGTTCTCTCTCTCTCTCTCTCTCTCTCTCTCTCTCTCTCTCTCTCTCTCTCTCTCTCTCTCTCTCTTCATTTGCAGCCTTTAGTTTAAAAAATCAAGAATGTTGAAGGTAAATGATTTTTTTTAAGTGAAAATTTATTTTCAACAGTTTTTGAACCTGCTCTAGCAAGAGACTAAGGCTGAAAAATTGTTTTCTTACATTTTTTTTTTATTAAATCCTTTTTTATGATTTAAAGCTTTTAATATATTCTCTGTCAGCCCTTTTATTAATTTCTTGCCATAGAGAAGTTACAGATTGTAGGGGAATTGCCTAGAAAGATAAGACGGCCGTTCAAAAACATAAGACAATCTCAGCAATGTAGACTGACATTAAACTGCAGGGGCTATTGGCTCAATTTAGTCCACAAATAATACAGATATTTTAATTTCTTGATTACACTGATACTAATAAGTTTCATCAAGCCTCTATAGTACACCTTTGAAATGGTCAATTGTATTATTCAACAAGCATTAAACTGAAAGAAACTGTAAAACCAATTAATAACGTTTCTCTCATAATAGTGACGCAAGACGGCAGTTCTAATAACAATTAATTTATAAAAAGAATCGAGTTTCCATGCTGATGTAAATATATAAAAAAAAATTAGAGTTTAAGGGAACAATTAATAGCTAATAGCCCAAGAACATTGACCTGATTTTCTAGCAAGGGAGAAAACACCCTTAAAAACGCAATTGATCTTGATAAAAATACCCGGATCAAATTCAGCATATCAGAGTGTCCAATTGTAGATTTTTCAAGCTCTTATCTATAAAAATGTAGGCTTTTGCATTTATTCCAGAGGAGGGATCACAGGCATGTGTTTATTGTTTATTTATTTGTTTGTTTTTTGTATTTTTTTCGAGGGATTGTCGTAAAATTTGGAGAGAGCTCATTCAAACTTAAATGAAAAGTTCTAGTGCTCTTTTCGAGTAGCCAAAGAGATTGTCCACATGAAAGGAGTGTTTTCTACCGTTCTGTGCAACAAAAATGATTGGTAAAAATCGTGAAAATTCCAAGTTAGCTAATCGATTTAGAATTATAGAAAACCCATCAATTAAGCTTTCCAGCTTCAGAGGCAGTAATGCCACATTGTAATGAATGTTATACATTCGTTCATAAGGAGGCAAACTAAACGAGTAGGGTAATATAGACATTTTTTTTCATTTAGCTACGTTATTTCACTTGATATTTGATAAAATTATGTACAATGATATTTTACTACCCATTAGCTATCATGGTGAAGAGCTGCTTTGTCGTTGCTCGGAGGGGAGGGGGGGAGGAGAGCTGAACCTGAAGCCTAAAAAACTACATCTGTATACACAAATTTTCTAACTTCCATGAACCTTCAGATACATGTAGAAGGAAATAGGAGCAATTGGGAATATAGAGTGGTTTACATTTTTGGGGAGGAATATGTGCTGCACCCCCACCACTAAATATTGAAAAATCCTTTTTTTTGGGATATTTTCAGGAAAAATGGCATTATTTGGTATCTTCATTGAAAAAACGACAAATACCCCCTAGATGTAATAAAATGTATTTTACCCCTCCCCCCCCCCTAGAAAAATAATTAAATAGTGGCTTTACGCTTGTGCTGGATTGTCTTACTACCGACAATGCTGGTTTGTCTTCTAACAAGAAGATTTGTAATTTATCTTCATTGATAAATACGCCAAGAATTTCCTAGAACAAAAAAAATGCCGCCTAGTGAATTCTGATGTAGAATAAGTAAACAAGTAACTAAATAAAAACAAAGAGAGAGAAAAATCTCGAGATGAAGAAAATCTTTCATAAATTAACTGAATAGGTTTCAATAAGCGCTATTGAGCCCAGATCGATAATTGCAATTGCTTGTTGAGCGCAGGGTTTGGGAAAATAACATACAGCTAGACTCACCCAGCGTTTAACAGAGCTTATTGCCATTAATTATAATGAAATGCAGTACCTTATTACATAAACGTCATTGAACGCCCTATTGAACTTGGTTTGAACATCAAAGTGGGTTTATTACATAAGAAAGTGAAGAACTCTATTACTGGAAACTAGACCCTGGATGGCTGGCTGGATGGCTGGAAATTGTGATTAATTTCTTCTGCCGGTTATGAAAACACAGTTGTTTGTGAAAGAAATGTTTTGAGGTACCAAAGATGCGGCAATAAAAATTTTGATCCTTAGTACTACAGTCTTTAATTAATTTTACGGGTGTTCAAAGCACATAACTAATTTTGAAAACAAAATCTTGAATATTCTCAGCGCGCAACGTGAAAAATACAAGATTAAATTAGTCACAAAATTCTTTGGAAGTGAGGAAATAAAAATTAAAGTTTCGCGAAATCGTTTCATGGTATCTTTTTTTTAAACATCAATTGCATTTTTGTTTGCAGTATCGTCACTCCCTTGTGATTCAATGTGCTTATTCATTTCAAAATAATTATCTTAGCTAATGCTCTTCCATACATTTTTTTTATTCAAATGCATTCGATTTCTTAATCACTTGTTACTACGTATAAAAAATTAGATTCCACAGAAAGTATAATTTTCTACGCTAACAATTAATTTACAATTATTAACAAATAAAATTTTACAGCAGTAAGAAGGGGGTTTATGGGGGCGGTATCATCTTACCAAACGGTCCTTGTATTTAAGGAGTCGTTCTTTAAAAAAATTTGGACAAACAGTCAAACTTCAGCGTAAAAAGCAAGGTATTGAGTAGGGGCTGGGGCAACCCTTTATATGCGGAATAATTTCTGTTCGATCTAAGTTTTATTGTCGCTCCTTGCTTTCAGTAGAAAAACTGTGTTTTTTTTTTTTTTTTTTTTATTTAATTTATCATCGTTTTTTAAATAAAGCCAGTAAATCTGGCTCACCATCCATGAAAATTCCTTCCTCTCACTGGAAACTCCTCCGTGGAAAGTTCCTCCTACGTAAAATACACCCCCTCCCGTAAAATTCCCTCCGGAGAATTCCATCCTCGCTGAAAAATCCCCTCCTCCATAAATTTTTTTGCGGGCGATTCATCCTGAAAAATTCTCCTTAGCATACTTTCATTTGAAAAACATTGTTTTCTAATCGTTTTTCCAATCCCTCCGGAAATCTCATTTCCGTGGAATTTTTTCCCCAAAATCCAAGCCCACTGAAAATTATCCCCGGAATATCTCCACATGCAAAATTGAGCCGGCAAAGAGAAAGTAAGACAAACAAAGAGAATCTCGTATAGGAACTCTGTCAAATCCGCTCACCCTTGGAAATTTCCCTACCCAAGAAAGATTCTCCAACGGAAACTCACCCCAAGCACATAGTCCCCCTCCCCCTAGAAAAAATGTCTGTATACTTCCCAATAGCAAATATTATACGCAAACAATGGGCAAATTTCCTAACTTAGAGACCTTTCCCCACGGCTGTGGGGTGTCATGTTACCCCTAAAGGCTATAGTTAATGAATCTTTCAAATATACTGAAAAAGTGGCTATGTCAAGATTTTGATCTGACGACTTTGGGAAAAAAAGGGACGAGGTGGGGGGGCTAGTTGCCCTCCAATCTTTTTGGCTACTTAAAAGGGTACTACAACTTCTAATATCCACTCAAATGCACCCTCTCCCAGTCTTTTTGGACGATTAGTTCGTTACGATTATCGCTGGAAAGAAAAAAAAAACATTTAAACACGCATCCGTGATCTTTCTTTTGGCAAAAAGTGCAAAATTCCACATTTTTGTATATAGGAGCTTGAAACTTTTACAGTAGAATCCTTCGATACGCTGGATCTGATGGTAATTGGCCTAGAAAATTGGGATGGGGCCTTTTTGATTGCAATTTAGCTATTTATGGTCCTGTTAAGGATTGAAAGAAAGTGAAAGACAACCTGCCTGCTTCAGGCTCCTTTTCCTCCTGATAACCCCTTAACGTATGCCATGGGATCCAAATTTCCATACAGCCGGTTTCCCAAAATAATCGATATCTTATATTGATGGCCTATTCACAGGTTCTATAGGGCAATAATGCTGGTCATCTTTGATCTTGGCTTAACATTCTTCAGGGATCATTTTCTCGACCGAGGAGACCACACACCTTTTTTGGGTGGGGCAGGGGGTAGGGCTTGTGTTTTGCGGAGGTGTCAAAAATGGGCATCAAATTTTTCGTATTTGATTAGTTTAAAACTTTTAGCTTTAAGTTTTGAGCCAAGAGTACCATATTGTTAGAACACAAATCAATTTGGAAGTACAGGCCTCCCAAAATGGGACTCTTAAATGGCTGAGAGACTTTTTTAACCCGAATCGACTTGAAACTTATATTCTTGGGTTCATCTACCAAGGAGACGAAGATGCTCAGGAAAAATCGACAAAAATATTGTTGATTCCTAAAATTTAGACCATAAGGTGCAAAAAAACATTCCTGAACGACTTGAATCCTACTACCGTAAGGCCCCAGGCCAAGGAGATCCTCTTGCACAAAAATATTGATTGAGATCTTGTGCTTTCTAAGATAGGCCACGAAAAAGGGCCACTAAATAGTCTTAACAACGAGTTTCAACTTCTATTCTTTAATCTTCGGTGGCCTATTGTGTATCGCTAGGAGGACCCAAAAGCACGAGAAAAAAAGTCAGTTCCCTCAAGAAAGGCCCCAAAATTGGACAAATATATATATTTTCTTGTGGACGACTTGAAAGTTATATCCGTAAGTTCTGGTATTCTGAGACACAAATAATAATAAGTAATCCACGATACTTAATGTTTATTTTATTCTAGACCGCACTCATAGTTTTGCCTTTGAACGACGGAATGATAATGCTGAAAATACGCTACGAATTCCGGCAACTGAAGAATATAAAAATTCCGAAGGTGGGATGACCGATGTACGTGTCGTTGTCAGGGTTATCATAGAATCAAGTTCAATAATTAACCTTGACAGGAAATGATTTAGTGGAATGTAGCACTAAATATTATGAAATATGAGAAAAGACAGAAAAGATTACGGGAATAAATTGGTAAGATGATATTGATTGATGGTAACGTTAGCCTTTTACCTTAATCAAGCATTTAATATGCAAGGAACGTGGTTAGATGATAAAGTAAGCTATTTTAAATATAAAACAACTTTTATTTTGAAATGTGTAGATATTTTCAAAGAATAATGAATC
>CM051267.1:10390552-10415552 GCA_027921565.1 Artemia sinica | reverse complement strand
TCATGCATTACTTTATTTCATTTTTCGATGTCGTGACTATACTTTCAGTGAATTTCTCAACACATTTATGTACACAGTCCACGTTTGAACGACTTTCTAGTAGAAAATACCCTCTCAGACCTGTATAGCATTGATTTCAGTGCCCTGAGAATAAAGTGTTTTAAAAATGTATGTGAATTTGTTTATTAATAAAATGTATATGCACTATAAAAAAAAGTCTTTTGTCTTCATTCTATAGATTTCTTCTTCTTCTTCTTCATATTCATTTAGATTGTCATCATCATAGTCATCGTCGACAACGATTAGTGGTGGCAGATCATTAGGATTCAAGTTGTACTGATCCTGGCGTGCAAAGTCAGGGTCATATTCTCCACAATATATTGTAACTTCATTTTTATTAAATCTTCTTGTGAAGTCAATGATACTATTACGATTCATATTGAAAAATTCACCTGTTTCTATCTGATTATTTGAAGTAATGTCGCACACAATATTCTCATATGAAGAATCACTTTCTGTCACAGCCAAATAAAAATCGCTAGGATTATAATCATTACTAGCATTGTCCTCACAACGATGACGCAGGAACCATACTCTCTTCATGTTTTTACAATTGAAACGTGTTCCAAATTCTTCTTCTCAATACAATTTAAATCCACAACGATACCAATCCCGTAGAAATAAACTGAAGTCACGTTTAGGGTTTTTTCCAATCATACCAGGATAAGTATTTTCCCACTGGTCACACTTATCATAATGACAATTGGAGCATAGATATCCATTAGGATGAGAGTCACTAGTCTCTTAAAGACAAGTATTAAAGTCCTTAATTTGTACAGCATATCCTTTATGCAATTTACACTGATTGCATAGTCTACACTTTTCATTATAGTCATCAACTGTAGTACAGTTCTTACTCGATGACCAGCGGCCCAATGTATATTAACATAGTGAACATGTATGATACATTTTTTCGATGTTGTCCGTCTCACTGCCAAAAAGAAACTGACTCAAAATCAATAAAAAAAATATTGTCTTCTAGGAGGAGGAGGTGGTGGAGAATTAATCGAGTATCGTCACAAAAACTTATTTCCTACTGTTTTAAGGAATGAATTTCTAGGTAGTGGTTAAAAGCAGAATCACAATGTCATTTTGCTTCGTTTCAATTGATATCAATAAATTGGGTAAATGCATTTGATTCACAACGCATAAGCTTCATACAATAGTCCAAAGATGGGGAATCAGTTCCCATTATACTGTTAAGCATTTCTAGAAAAAATATTTTCCGCTGAAGTGATAATTCCAGAAAGTCATCATCTAACACTAAACATTTTTCCAATTTGACTAGAATCTGTAAGATCTTCTGTTTCTCAAATCCAATCATTTTCGTTCTTGATACTCCCACTACCAACTATAGACTAAAATAACAATTGCAAGTTTCTACTTCGTGCACAATCTCAATACCTTTTGGTCACCCACTTGTATGGTACGGGTACTGTGTGCTTCCTTTAATTGACACTATAATGGAGTACTGTCCGCTCTCTTTCATTTACAGAGTAAGGGAGTACTATGCGCTTCCTGTAATTAATACTATAAAGGAGTACTGTCTGCTTGTATTGTGGGGGGACTGTCCGCTTGTAACTTTTATAATAACACTACTCCTTCAATCGGGATGTGTTTCACATGAACACTCAAATCAGACCCATTGGAAAGATGTCTGGAGAGGAGTGCAAAAGGAGGATAACCACTGAAAAACAAGGGTATTTTTGTTGCTATAATGTAAGGTCTATAAAATATGAGTGCCAAAAATAAGGAGGGGCCTGAGCCCTGCTCCTCTCCCCCACCAGCTTCCGGAATGTACGTGAAACGAGCATGGGCTTAAAAAGGATACGTTAAATATTCAGACTAGTGTCTCAAACAAAACCCCGGCAAGAACACATTTCTAATGTTGTATTTCATTTACACCCAAGATAGTATTGGAAGCTAATTAGAATTAGGGTTGTAGAAATAGAGGGCTAAAATTAGAACATGCACGGTCCAGAACAAAACATAATTTGTAATTTACTTGTTAAACAAAAAGCTCTCTTTTTCCATTGTAGTTCCGATCGTTGGATTGCTGCTATTTCTATCACGAATACTCGTACAACGACAAGAAACACTACAACTGCTACTGCTTTTACTACTAATCTTATGATACCATGAGTTTCTTAGCGCTAAAACTGTAAGTCATTCAACAAATAACGCAATAAAATCAAAGCATCTCAGAAACAATTAATTTAATCATTTCAAAGCTTTGCCTACTTTCCAACACAGGCTCCAGCAAACTTTATAAACTTGTTCTGTAGTTGTTCCAAATTATGTATGCCTCTGGTTTCAAAATTTTTGGGTTGGTCTCGAAGCCACTTTTGTACCTGACTTTTAACTTCTTTTGGGCCAAAAAATTCTATACTTAGAACTTCTTCAAGGAGCTCAAACAAATGAATATCTGATGGACGAGGTCATGGCAGTAGGGGTGATTTGGAAGGTCTCCCACCCCATATTTTGAACTGTTTCTGGATTTAACAGTGCCACGTGTTGTTGCACATTGTCATAGAGAAAAGTCACACCTTTAGTGTAGAGGCCAAGATGTTTTGTTTGAATGACAGGGCTTACTTTTTTTCGAACATGTCACTGTCATAATGACTTTGACCACTGCAAACATGATAAACCATTAGATCTAGTGCTATTTTTAGCTTCCGAGACCAATTTGAGGGTAGTCAACCACTCGTTCCACAATCAACCTGCCGTCAGATGTCTCCACGACCCCACATTGCATTGCATCAAGCTTACGAGATACATACGGTATTTTAATCAGGAAGGTGGATAAGTACACGGAATGTGCGTGCAACTTTGTGGGAAAGGTTGCCAAATTAGAAAAGTAATCCATTTCACGAAAGATTTGTTTTAGAAATAAGGTGTACATCTTACATCTTGCTGAACTCAGAATCATACAAGATTTTCTTGTCTATATAAGCTGAGTCCCCGCACCCTCAAGACATAAACAAAAAATTTATTCGGCATAACTGGAAGGCCATAGAGAGGGCCATGGGTTTAAAAATCGCTATTTACACCTTAATCAGTGTGAATAGACACATTACATCACTGTTAACTCTTGATCGCTCAAGAATTCTTTAGAGACTAAGCCTAAATGACTAATTCTAGTCTTCAAAATCAAACTTTATCACTAAGTTTAGTATATTTTTCAACTTAATGCATTTTATAATAAAATACGATTTTTTATACCATATCCTGCACTTCAAAGTAACTGAAAAAATAAGTATACGGCAGTTTTTTTTTTTGTAAAAAAAAGGTTGCCAAACGGTAGATGTCGTTGGTGATCTTTATTTTCGGCACTAGTGCCAGTTTCAACTATTATAATTTTCCCGTTCTCTTTGGCAATAGCTTTATCTTGAACTCTGTGACAATGAAATAAGACACAGCACTGCTTAACTCCAGATTCCCCATCAAACTAATGAAGGTTGAAATGATACGCAAGGTAAACCAATTACAAAACAAACGCTCAAGACAACCATACAGTGGCGGATCCAGGGGAGGGCGAGGCCCCCCCCCTAACGTCGTGTAAAGTAATGTAACGCAAGTTGATCGGATCAACCTATTTTGCCGTTCCCCTCTAAAAATATCCTGGATCCGCCCCTGCAACCATACCAAGCTAGTCAAGCCCTAGAAATTTAACGAGCAGAAAGAAAGAACGAATAAAAATACCTTGAATACAATGCCAGGTTGAAGTGGGCTGATTACTAAAATTACTGCCCAAATAGAAAGAGCTACTTTGTCCAAGACTTGAAAGTAGGAAGATTAGGAGCATTTTTCACCACATAATAATTTGGTATGTAATAAAAAATAAGACTTTCACCAAATCTTTTTTATCACCTGAATGAAATTTCTATTCATAATTTTTAAAACTTAGAACTGAAGGGGGCTGCTAATTCAGACTTCTCAATTTTGCTGTTAGAAGTCGTGCAAAATATTTATTTAAGAAATTTTGGATATATAAAATGCTCGTGAAACCTGTGGGAGGGTTTCTTAAAGATTATTCAGGTGATTACCATACCATCAGTACTAAACGATGATTAAAACAGGACTATTTTTACCGTTTATGAAAGTTCTTAAGCCGAACTGGCCAGCCATGACCAAAAAACAACAGAGAGAAATAACTCAATGAAAAAAACGGCAAACGAGACTGCGACCAGTGGAGAGAAAAGACGAAAAACGTAAAACAATGCGGATAGTTCGCCTGTATCAAAGCAAGGAGTCTTCAGCACAAGAGAAACACAAGAAGAACAAGATAAAAAAAAAAACTAAAACTAAAAACAAATAAAATACCACCAATAAAATACAATTGGCGTAACTAATCCACGTAGGGAAAAGAAGCTATTTCAGCTACTTCAGTGAGAACACCAAAGCAACTGATGTAAAAAGATAAGAAATTGAAATTTAGTTAATTATTCTGCTGTGAAATAATCCTTTTGTTAGCTATTACTGAAGCAAATCGTTTTGGTCTAGTAGATAAAATAGTCCACTGGTGATTATTTAAGATCTTAATTCCCTTGTTGACTGTTGATTCACTCTTATCTCTGTTGATTTTTACCTCTTGCTTTCCAGTCAATTTTTCAGCTGCAGCGTTAACAGAATATTCGGTTAAAAGTGATTTATTTCCTAAAATGTATGAAAATAAAAAGCTAATTTGGATACAAAGCATGTTAATGAAAATACTAGTTCATTAAAAAAGACATTTTTTAAAAAGATATGTTGTTTTTACAAGAAAATTAGTAGTTGGCGTGTTCTAAGAACAGAAAAATCATAAAAGACTCAAAACAAAATGAAAGAAGGGCAAAATACCTAAGTTTTTGTTTCTTATTTGTGCATAAGCATAAATGATAAAGCTAGTTCAACTGTAAAGAACACGCAAACCTACCAGATTTCTAAAAATAAAGAGAAAAAAAGATTTTTTTTTTCATGATTGAAAGCAATCCTGATTACAGGCATGAGTGCAGAAAGTAGGTATAGAAACAAGGTAGCATTTAAGGGGAGACAAATTTAAAAGTCATAAAAATAGACGCTTGCTATGAAAATACAAAATTGAAAAACTTTTAGAAACTTTTAGTTTTTTGGGGGGAGGGGTAGGAACTCCCAAGCTTCCTATTCCCCCCACCTATATTTCGTGTACGTATCTACAGGCAGTTATAAAGGCATGATTATGTTTTCAAGTTTTACTTACAAATTAGTATGTCGAATGCATACATTTCTGAAGCTATGAATTTATCGAAAGCAGTCCATCAAATAAATATGTCATTTTAAAAGTAATTTTTGAAGCGCCATCTGTTATTTTTCATTAAATTATTTACAGCTACTCTTCAGATAAAGTGAAGGTTAAAAAATATTCATCACCATCATTCAAGTTGAGAGCAAACTCAAAACACTACATCTTTTCTAAAGCTATGTAATTACGCAAATTAGTACCTCCAGTAAATATATAGTTTTGAGAGAGAATTTTTCAATCGTTATGTGCTACTTTTCATTCTAGTTTTTACAATCAATTCTTGTACATTAGATTTTAACTTTTCTGTAGATAAATTGCATGGTAAAAACTTAAGGTACATCAGCATCCAACCGAAGAGGAGATTCAAAACGGTGGGTACACAAAAAAAAAAATATTCATCCAAAACCAGAGAAACAAACTAAAAAAGAGAAAGATATAAAATGACATGAAAAACAACGAAGTGTGATGAAACAAAAATAGGAAAGAAATAACTCAGAATAATTTTTATTAATTCATTTGCATATTGGACACGGTATGTATTACATTCTTCTAGCGGCTGTTCTCTAGGC
The DNA here is from genome assembly GCA_027921565.1 of Artemia sinica. Lineage (NCBI taxonomy): Eukaryota > Metazoa > Arthropoda > Branchiopoda > Anostraca > Artemiidae > Artemia > Artemia sinica. Next base: position 10,409,663 of record CM051267.1, on the reverse strand, counting down.
CTTTTGCTTGGATGGATGTAATTTAATTTATAAGATGTGAAGCAAGTTTTATTTAATTGAAAATTAAGGCTATTACTGTCTGTTTTAATATATTACACTGTAGTATTTTTTTAATAATATCTAATTGCTTGTTAGTCTTATTCGTGAAATATATTGAGATTGTGATGACCTGTAATGTCAAGTATTTTGTTTGATTCTTTTCTTTTATATCATATCATATTTTCTTCCATATATCATTAGAGGTATCACAAGCTTGCCAACACTTTTGATTTATTACACATTTATTCAAACAAATAGTATTTAAGTATTAGGTGTTTTACATTTAACAGTTAATTTCTCAAGTGATGAAAGTATCCACCTTCAACTTTCCAATCTACACAGAAGACTCGGATAAATAGTTAAACGTAAAATCTGATTTCTAATTATTTCATAGAATGCATCATAAATGAATTTTCTAATTAATTCAATGTGTGGAGATTTTGGCATTATACTTGTTGTGACTACACCCCAAAACAAGAAACCTATTGATGTCAAAACAGGTGAGCGTAATGGCCATTTAATACTGCCCCACTTAGTTTATTAAAGTTGGTTTTGGTTCTAAGTTTTTAAGCTCCAATGTCACAAAAGACTTCCAGAAACGTTCTCCAGTAACATTTCCATAAAAAAGCACTGGTCCAATATCACTTTTGCTGGACAATGCACTCAATGTCGTAACACCAAGCTGGTTCCGCCGGCACTCTAAAATCAGCTGCAGATTTATATTACTCCATTGCACATAGTTACTCGTATTCATGTGTTCCTACAATTTGAGGATTAGTATGATTTTCTATAATTTATATCTAAAATTTGATTGGAAAGGTAACTAAATAAGTTAAGCTAGAGACGGTAACTGAATTAAGTGAAGTAACTATAATCTTACTTCTGCCTACTCTTTACCAAGACTAAAATGATCGGTCTAGGGGTTGAATATCTAAATCAACACTCTTGAAAGCTACTGGTCCTAGTTTTGACCAATTAGGCCAATAGCAAATGAACAGTTTTTTAGATAGAAATCGAAAAAAATAGTAAGTAAACAGAAATCTTAAAAAGCAAAATGCTTGAAAAAATGAAAGGAAAACACCAAAAAAAACTTCTTTTTCAACCTTCTTTTATAGAAGTAGGAAAGAAAGGAGAAGTATTTTACTTCAACATGACAATATATAAATAACATAAAGCATTTAGCGATCATATTAATAACTCATACTATTATCTAAAAAATGGTCGCAGGATTACATTAATCACTCACCAATGATAGTCAAATTCACCAAAGAATTTTTTGTCTGTGAAGTCCTGTAGTCTACCCTACAGCGATATACTCCTTTGTCTTCTTTAACTAGACCATCAACTACCAAATAAGAAGGTGTTTCATGCCAAACAAATCTTGCCCTCCGACCAAAAGCTGTTTTATCTGACCAATGGCTTGCTCGATTGATTTCGACGTCCCTTGCATCGACACTGAAAAATACGCGTAATCTAGGATTTTTTTTTCTAATATATTCATGTTCTTTTACAAGTTATTTTCCAGCAATATGTTTCCAAGGGGCAATATCTTAAATTGCAACTTGCTTGAAGTTTAAGTTCCGTTCCCCTTTGTTTGTTCCCATGCAAAATCTTTGCTAAACGTAACTTATTCATTTCAGTTTTTTTGTTATTTTTACACCTAAAGTTCATAATTGATACTGTGAAAATAAAAATACAAACACAAAACTTGAACACTGGTCAAGCCACATACCTAGGTTCATGACTTGAAGAAAACAGGAAGTTTAACCTGAAATATATCTTTTCCACCCTATGGTAGCGAAGTGGACCGATGCTTTGCTTGGCAATACAAGACCAAGGATTCGATCCCAGGTACTGTAAGGTTTGGTGACAGGCTGGCTACCTGCCCCTGTAAGAAAGAATCAGCTGCTGAAACGCTGTCTCAGTGCCCTATGCGTAACCTATGGCTTGGGAGGATCTTTTGCCTTATCCATATTTTTCTCAACACTTCTTTAATAGACCAACTAAATACAACTATGAGTAGATAGACATAACTTATCGGATATGAAACCCGAAAATAATTGAATTTTCTCAAGGTTAGCAGAGACTTTACAAGCTTATAATGACGATAAAACAGATACTTGTTTCTTATAATATAACATAATATTAACACTGATATTCCTAATGATATGGTTAATACAAAAAATAATCTTCAAAAACTATTCACAACAAAATAAGCTCTATATTCACAACAAAATAAACAAACAGCTTGGATAAAAAGCTCCTACTTGCCATGTCTAAGCCAAATTTGTTCTAAATCTGTTCCTCTCCTCTCCCAGAATTAATTTAAATTGATGTAATATCTGGTGCATTCTTTGTAATATCCAATTATGTAATATCTGGTGCATTTTTTGCACCAGAAAATGTTTCTCTCAGACATTAAAAAAAAAGAAAAATCTTTGCCTTCTGCACACATTGGAATCAATCTGGACCTGCGCTAATTTCCCACTTCCCAGATTACTTATCCTGTATCCAAATAGAAATAATAGCTTTTGTAAGTATTACCTAATTCAGTCCTCCCTACTAAGCCTCGCCTTAAAATAATGTTCTTTTCCCCGCACCAATACATTTACGTCCCCTACTTCCTTAACTTAACAGACTGAAATAAAGAAATGTAGGAACACTTGCTTGCCGTTTTACAGTTATCCTGGCTCTCTATAATAAGCGTCATAGATAATTTCTGAGACCACACTGGTTATGTATGACGTAATGATAAAACAAAGGATAATAATGAAAAACGATGTAATACACCATCTCTGAAAAAAGAAGAAAAATACAAATACTTCGTACAAGACTTCTGTTCAGCCGTTTCTTTAAATTAAACATAAATCTGGACCTGTGTTAGACCTCCTCCTTCGCAGATTTCCCATCCAGTGTCTGAATAGAAATAAAACACTTTGTCACTATTACCTAATTCAGTTCTCCCTGCTAGGCCTTGCCTTAAAATAAATGTCTTTCCCCCACACCAATACTTTTTCATCCCCTACTTCCTTTAATTTAGCAGACAAAAAGAATAGACGAGGAACACTTCATTTCTGTTTTAAAGATATCCTGGCTCTCTAAAATAAGCTTCATAGATAATTTGTAAGACCACACTGGCTAAGCATGACATAAAAAGAAAACAAAGGGTAACGACGAAAAACAAGGTAGGTAATACACAAAAGAAAAAATGAAAATATTTCGGCCAAAACCAATCTTAAAAAAGACAATGTACAAAGACAAACTTAAAAGAAACACGAAATATAACTGAAGTGGACTGTATTGAAGTAAAGGCTGAGTTGCCTTTTCACAATTACTTCAGAAAAGGTTTAATCTCTTATATTTATGTTTTTTAACGTTTTTCTTTTTTGTATTGCCCCTAATACTTTAATTTACTTTTACAGGTTTTTAGGGGGGGGGGGGTATCAAAACCTTAAAATCCATTTTACGAGTCTCTGTTTCGACACACTTTCTCAAAGAAAAAGGGTCTATTAGAGAATTTTCCCAGCATCACATGGAACTCTCAAAGCAATTTCAATAAAACAGATAGGTGATCTCAAATGTGTTAATACTTCCAAGAGCTAATGAGAGGCTAGTTTAAAATGAAGAAAACTTATAACTTCTTGCTAATTGTTAAACAGAGCGCTATCTATTCAATGTACATACAGCATAAATAACAGGTTTCGTGTGTCGGGAAGGTTTTCGATCAAAACAGGTAGCACAACAGAGAATTACCTTAGCTGTGATATTACACAGATAATACTTTTAAATATTTTAAATATTTAAAATATTTTTAGGGATTACCCTTTCCTGAACTTGAAAAAGAAAATTCTGCTCCGTTCAATCAAAGAACACAAAACTCACACATGTTTAATGAATGATTAAATCTTAATTAGGTTAAAACAAAATAGATCTTAAAATAAATAAGTAAAATCCTAATTAAATCATCACAAAATGGGAGAAGTTAAAGATTTTGCAAATAGGTATCGGCTTTTAGTTTTCTGTCATTTATTTTAATTAAATAAAAAAAAACAAGTTTCGTTTAACTGAAAGTAAGGAGCGACATTAAAACTTAAAACAGACAGAAATTATTCCGTATATGAAAGGGGCGGTCCCCTCCTCAACGCCTCACTCTTTCCGCTCCAGTTTTTTTATTTAAAAAAAAATAAAGTTGTGAGACAGAGTCAAACTTTAGCGTAAAGAGCGAGGCGTTGAGGAGGGGACCGTCCCTTTCATATACGGAATAATTTCTGTTCGTTTTAAGTTTTAATGCTGCTCCTTACTTTCATTTAAAAAAAATTGCATTTTATTTAATTTCTGAACGTTTTTGAATTAATGCAGATTTGATTTTGGCTCACCGTAAATGAATAATTAAAACGAAATTTGCGTATTAATTTTACGTTTCTTGGCTAAATGGCTTTCTCGAAATTTTGTTCTGACGTAACTTACGAATTAACTTACATAACGAAACTTTTATATTCGTATTTTTTTATTACATATATTAGGGAGTTCATCCCTAGTCAATTCCTCACTCTTTACGCTAAAGTTCGAATTTTGTTCGAATCACAAACCCCTGAATCACATAGGCCGGTTAACTAGAATAGATAGCTCTTTTGAAAGTACTAATAAAACTTTAGCGTAAAGAGCGAGGTATTGACTAGGGGAAGAATCCACTCATATACGTAATAATTTCTTGATAATTTCTGGACTACTGGATCGATACGATCATCATTGGAAAAAAAAAAAAAATAAAAATAAACACGCATCCGTGATCTCTTCTAGCAAAAATACAAATTCCACATTTTTGAAGATAGGAGCTTGAAACCTCTACAATAAGGTTCTCTGATACGCTGAATTTTATGGTGTGATTTTCATTAAAGTCCTATGACTTTTAAATTTTGATAACTAAATTTTGATAAATAAGATTAAACTTGATGAAACTTATATATTTGAATCAGCATAAAAATCTGATTCTTTTGATGTATCTGTTGGTATCTAAACTCCGTTTTTTAGAGTTTCGGTTACTATTGAGCCGGGTCGCTCCTTACTTACAGTTCGTTGCCACGAACTCTTTGATATCTTATCCAAACTGTATAAATTATGGCAAGACCGCGCAATCAATTTTAAACAGTTTTCGCCACACAAACTTAAAATGTTTATAATAGAAAAGATAAGGTGACCCTTTTAAAGTATCGAATTCCCATAATGAAATTAAAAGTATAAACCGAGGATTAGCGGCTGTCCTTCTGAAAATTACAATTAAGTAAAAAACCGAATAAAAAAATAATTACCTGTAAATAGGGGTATCAGAATTCAGTCGAAACCAAAGTACCAAAATTACTCTTTCTCCAAGATTCGGTGAACTAATATCACATGGCAATCGAGCTTGGCCGTTCAATAGACTGGTGATGTTAGTAGCTTTCGCTGAAAGAAAAATAAACTCATCAATACATTAAAATAAGCAGACCTCATCTAGGGGATACCTGTTTGTTATTGTCTTAAAGGTAATTCAGAATTTTCCCTTGATATACAAAACTCACACACACAAAGCATAGTTTGTGATAGACAAGATATATTTGCAATTAATTAATCATACGGTAAATACATTATGCTAATCTCCCAAAGGCTCCTAAGCTTGTAAAACAGGGAGAATAGGTATGTTTCAAGCACTAAATCAATAGAAGAAAAAAGTTAAATACATGAAACAAATTAAATAAAATTAAATGGATTAAACAAACTCCAATGAATGCTACGAAAAAAGGAGGCAAAGAAGAAAGAAAAGCAAAGCAAAAAAAGGAGAAAATAAAAGCTAAGAATGAGATTGAAGCTCAAAACATAGAAAAATACTTGCTTCTTGGTATATGCAGCGCGTAATTATAAACTTTTTTGCAAATAAACTGACGGCTGATATTTTTTATATTTAAGATTATGCAAAATCCCCGCAAAAAAACTAGATGTTGTTTTAGGAGCCATAAAAGTACGTAGTACGTAGACTATAGTAGGTAAATTTTTACCAAATCATATTATTCACTTACGAATAAAGTAAACATACCACTCGATGCCTTTTTTATGCTCTTTACAAATATAATAATCATTTTTGTCGGAAATGATTTTTATCATTTCTAATCATTTTTGTCGGGGGGGGGGGGGCAGCTGCCCCCCCCTCTAGACCTTCAAATTTACATTAAATATGGCTGAAAAATCAGATGGTTTGGAAAAAGCAGTTGATAAAACTCCATCACACTATCGACTGCCCCCCCAGACAATATGCTGCCTACGCCCATGATGAGAGGTAAGATTAAACTTTCCCCCCCACCCCTCTAATGTGCAAATATATACCCTGAATTGGTAAAAAATAGGGGTGGGGGCTAAAATTCGTTTCCGACAAAAATGATTATTATATTTATAAAGAGCATAATAATCGGCATCGAGTGGTATATTCACTTTATTCGTAAGTCAATAATATGATTTGGTAAAAATTTACCCTATAGTAGGTCTTCAAGTACGTAGACTATAGGAGACTAGCTTACTAGGCTTCCAATAGTCTTTTACCAGCTTTGATAATGTTAATTTTTAGCATACAATTTGAACTCATTAATAAAGACATAAAAATTATGTTATATATTCAAAAAACTATTAAGAAGCCCAGAAAAACACCAAACCATGGCTAATGCAGTAGCGTTGACTAAGAAAAGAGCTATGTATCTCCCATATAATGATTCTATTCCTGTTTTTCAGAAATTAGGGAAAAGGGTCGATTTTCAATTGATTGGAATAAAATATCGGTAGAAAAAATTAGGAAACGTTTTTAGTTAACGTCAGGAGCCTAGCTCTAGTATTTTTATTTAGGGGTCAAGATTGGTCCATATACAGATAGTCAAGGGCATTGGGCTATATAATAACCTTTTGTCCAAATTATAGGAGGTAACTGACCCACCCCCCCCCCCCCCCTCAAACGACACCCCATTGTAAACGCAAAATTTGTAAACGCTTGTGCTTTGAATGAACTTTGCGAGCAAAATAAAGTATTGTTCTTATCAAACAGTTCGTGGTAACGAACTGTCAGTAAGGAGCGACCTAGCTCAATAGTAACCAAAAGCAATAAAAAACGGATTTTTTTATACCAATAGATATATCAAAACAATTGGATTTTTATTCTGATTTCAAATATATAAATTTCATTAAGTTTAGTTTCACCTATCAATGGTTACGAGCCGGAGAAAATTTTCTGGCATTTCGAAAAAGGAGGAACCAGCCCACAAAAGTCAAGGGATCTCAAAGAAACTCACACAATTAGATTCAGCGTATAAGAGAACCCTACCGTATAGGTTTCAAGCTCCTATCTGTAAAATTGTCGAATTTTGTATTTTTTGCCCAAAGAAAAATCACGGATGCATGTTTATTTGTTTTTTTTTTCCAGGGGTAATCGTATCGACCCAGTGGTCCTAGAATATCGAGAGAGGAATCATTCAAACGGAAATTAAAAGTTCTATGGTCCTTTTTCAGTGAACAACAAAATTGGAAGGCAAATAGGCCCCCTCCCCCGCCCCTTTTTCCCAAAATCGTCCAATGAAAATTTTGAGATAATCATTTTGTTCATCATAGTTGAAAGGCCTGATAACTATACCTTTGGGTATAATGTGACCCCCCACAGCCCCTGGGGAAAGGTCTTTAAGTTATAAAATTTGCCTATTGTTTGCGCATAGTATTTGTTATTGGGACCAAGAGATGCAACTATGGCAATCAGCAGTGGATAAATATCCGAGTCTTACTTTGTATTGAGAAGTAAAAGAGAATTCTGTAAAGGGGTTTTATTTAAGCTGGGATCGTTCATTAAATACCTGAGGATTTGGATTCAGATTCAAGCTAAGTGTCTTCCAATTTTTGGTAAGGTTGTAAGGAAAATGAGGGAAGGTCCGGAGGCCGGGTATAGTTGCGTAAGATGTGGGGAAAATGATTGTGGGTTGGTCCATTTCCTCTGGTGTAAGCAGCTTTCTCATTTAAGAGGATCAATTATCCAACAAGGGGAAGATAGGCTGCTTCGTGGGTTAATGAGGTCTGGGTCTCTCCGTTATATTGTGGCAGTAGGAAATTTTGTATTGAAGGGAAGGATGTCAATATAGTGTAATTTTTCTTTAGGATTTATTTTTTTTGTATATGACTTTAAAAGGCTTTTAAATACAGATTATTATTTTTTTTTCTTGGGGGGGGGGCACATTTTCTGCTGGGGATTTTTTCCACGGGGTATTTTTCCATTGGGAGGGAAGTTTCCAGGGAGTGAATTTGTCATGGGAAATTATACACTGGGGGAATTTGCCAGAATTCTTAGACAAAATTCTTTTTATATGTCTTGGTTTCTCTTGTCCGTCTCAATTTTATGCGCTGAGACATTAAGATTAATTATACGGGGTAAATTTTCACCAGGATTGAACTGTCTTGAGGATATTTATGTGGGGAGGGGATTTCTCCGCGGAGGTGGGGCCAAATTTCCTGGTATTATTTAAATACGGTCAGAAATTAAATACAAAAACACAAGTTTTTTGAACTGAAAGTAGGGAGCAGCATTAACACTTAAAACGAACAGAAATTATTACGTATATGAAGGGGGCTTTCCCCTCCTCAACACCTTGCTCTTTATGCTAAGGTTTGAATTTTGTCCCAATTTCTTAATAATGACTCCTGGAACACAAGGGCCGTTTTATTAGAACAATAAGACGCTTTTTTAAAAGTACCAAAAAACTTTAGCGTAAAGAGCGAGGTTTTGAGGAGGGGGTGCTCCCCTATATACGTAATATTTTCTGTTCGTTTTAAGTTTTAATGTTGCTCCTTACTTCAGTTGAATTGGTTTTTATTTAATCACTTTAATAAAAGGAATGCGTCACTGAGTTTGATTTTTGGGATATCCAGAATTCTGTTGGAATTAGCGCATATATTTTTTCTTAACAAAACGTAACAGATTCAAGCAATTCTTTTCATTTTTTAGAAAAAAGTATATTCCAAAATTCAAGGAGAGTGAGTTCAGATAAAATAACAAAACAGGTGTCTTCAAAAGCAGGGAAGGAGGGGCAATAAACTCCAGTAGGAGGGCAATTACCCCACTTCTCCCACTGGCACCTTTTATTTTTTGTATCCCCACGTAGGCCCCAGACTTTCTTTTGAAGCGAACATAAGCACCATTGCTGTATAAGAGAAAGCAAAATTAAATAACTCCTCAAATATTACCTGCTTGGTTTAAATAGGGAATGCCGTGTACTTGTAATTCGAAAGTTTTAAAAAACCTTAAGTTTAGAAAATTATGGTTCATTTGTTGACAAGCGGCAAAGCGATATCCAATAAGCTATTCGAATTAAATGTACCCCAATCCTTAAACAAACAGATATTTAAATGTAGTTACATTGTGATTACCCAATGGTTATACTTGTAGCAATCAGAAAATATTTCAGTTAAGCACTAGAAAAAGTTTAGCGTAAAAAGTGAAGAGCTAAAAGATGTTGGCTTTCACAAATTGGGAAATTCCTATTCACTATAAGTTTAAATTTCACTCTTCAACTTAATTATAGATTGTTTTTTTTTATTTACTTAATATGGTTTAAATTCTGCAATTTGAAAAATATGAGGACAAGCTATTTTCACAAATGTTAAAATAAAACACTTTCTCATCGGCTAATCTGTTTCTTTGCCTTTGGAGCTCGTGTAGCCCGTCTTGACATAGAAGAAATAACTGTAGTCTGCTCTTTCTCTCAACCTGAGCAACTAGCTAAGAAGATATGTCTTTATGGCGGAGAGGAGGGTGACAAAACCAACTCAGTCCCAAGGGAAGGTTTACAAATTGCGGTGTTGGTCAATTCTTCACAGATATATTTTAGCTGAAAAGGTGGGCATGTTCCATATTGCTGAAACTGTAAAATTGCAAAGAATCTCAATCTAAATGGTTTGAAAAAACTATTTGGGTCCTTGCAGCCCATTCAAAACCCCTTCTTCTATTGTCTAAAATATTCTAGTGGAAAGGCAGACAAGTTCCATCTTTGCTTAAACGTTGATCATATAAGGATTTTTCTTTTTTAAATCTCAGTAGAAAAACGAGCGAAGTCCTGACAAGGCACCAAAAAAAAGTATTTGTGTATTTCAGTAACAGGGTGCAAAAACAACTTAACAATTGAACCAGTGCAAAACTAAACGAAGCATTAAGCTAGGAACAGATTCTATTAAATACGATGTATTTTCGACATAACACCTTTAAATTAGGTATTGTTTTCTTAGACCACACTGCCGTTCTAAGACGAACAAATAAACTTTCAAATGGGGATAAATCCATTTATTTAGACAGTGAAAAAACAGGTACAAAAGTCCAGATATTTCGGTCACATATACAGCGACCGTCTTCAGTAGAAATACTAAAGTGATAAAATTGAAACTAGCATATTTATATACAACAAAAAAAAATAACTTTTGGGGTCATTCACAAAATAATGAACTTCCGGATTATTCACTAGATTATTTTCAGAGAGAGTTCATTCAAAGTTCTTGTTGTAAAATTTCTTCTTTAATCTTGCCGAAATGTAAAATCTTGCCACTTTCATTGGAAATTTGTTTTACATTTCGGCAAGATTAAAGAAGAAATTTTACAACAAGAACTTTGAATTAACTTTGTCAATGAACTCTCTCTGAAAATAATCTAGTGAATAATCCGGAAGTTCATTATTTTGTGAATGACCCCAAAAGTTATTTATTTCATTGGATATAAATATGCTGGTTTCAATTTTATCAATTTAGTATTTCTACTGAAGACGGTCGCTGTATATGTGACCGAAATATCTGGACTTTTGTACCTGTTTTTTCACTGTCTAAATAAATGGATTTATCCCCATTTGAAAGTTTATTTGTTCGTATTAAATACGATCTGAGAGCTGACTGAATGTAAAAACGAGTTAAGTTTTGACTTGGTGGAAACAAGAGCCAAGTTGAACCTGAATACTAGATTCTCAGCGATCTTTGCTTACTAAACTCTCTGTTTAGACAAGGGTCTTGCCAGAAATTTGAATATGTATGATTTAAGATAGACATCAGGTAGGAAAATAGGTTTCACCTTGTTCAAACCGGAATCATGCAAAAGGAATCAATCAGAGTGAAAAGTTGAGATAAATTCAGTCCATGATTCGGTCCATGATTCAGTCCATATGCTAATTCGGTGCAAAAATGAGCTGAGTTCAGACTTAGTAAAAAAAACAAGCTAATTCCTTTGTCCTGAATTATGGAAAAAAAGGGGCTAACTCCAAGCCGTGGACTGGATTAACGCAAAAAAAAAAAAAACAGGTCAAGTCGTGACTTGGTGCTAACATGACTGAAATCAATACCCAGTGTCAAAACATATTTTTTTTCCAAAAGGTGCAAAAATGAGCTAAATCCAAGCTGCAGACTGGTTCGGTGTGGATCAAGCTAAGTACTTGCTCGCAGCAAAAATGAGCCAAGTGCAAACACCGTGCAAAACTCAACTATCTCTAACTAACTGCTAAATTGATCTAAGGAGAAGGCACTAATTTAGTCATTACGAAACGAGTTAAGCCCTAACTTTGATGCCAAAAATTGTTCTGAGCTAAGTCCTGACATGGTCCAGAACTAATTCTTGATTTATTGTAAAACAAGCTAAGCTCTAACTCAGTGCAAATACAAGTTAAACTGAAGTAGTGCACAGACATAATGTGGACATGCTAAATCTAAGCACTGGACAGACTCAGTCATGACCAAGTGTGAAAAACAGCTGTTCCGAGGTAGTGCAACAACGGCCAAATTCTAAATTAAATAAAAATAACTAAGTCAACCTTAGACCATCTCAGTGCAGAAAAAAGCTAAGAAATAAGCTCTTACTGATTAGATGTTACAAAGAGCAAGTCTTGTTTACGGATTGAGTCGGTGCAAAAATCTGCTAATTCCTGACTTGCTGTGAAAACAATCCTAGTCAAAGTTAAGGAATTCCCCTGATACCGTGTTACTTAAATCCTGACTCAGTAAAAAATAAAACTAAAACTTATCATTCTCGAAGCATTGATATACAATTAAACTACATTAAACTTGAACTTACAAAACAGAATTTAGGGAAGGAGTGATAGCATCTCTAGCATTTGAGACAACATTAGATCAAACCATGCTCTAAGTAAAGAGTGAACCCTGTCAAAAGAAGCTGAAACTCTAAAAAGAGGAAATCTTGAGTATAATATCTGTACTGAGCAACAAAATTTCCAAGCTATGGAATGACTATTTGGGCGTCAAAAAGGTGGGTATGTTGAAACTTATTTGAGCAAAAATCACAAAATATCCTCAATTTGTTATTCAAATCATCAAACTGGGCTAGTAGCCCCTCTAACTCCTATAGATTGTAGACACAAATGCAACAGACGAAACTTGCTATTAATTGTTATTAATTATAGAATAAAAATAAAAGAAGAAATTAACATTAATAAAATAAAAAGAAGATTTGCTATTAATTAAATTTGAAACATTTGCATCTGTAATTTGCTATATTTTCCCCCTTGATTAAGATTCTCTATACAGTTAATGAGTGACAAAAAAAAATTGAAAACAAAATTTCAACGAAGCAAAAGTGGACTTAGCAATCTCTGGACTTACATTGTTTAAACTGAAGGGGGGTAGGAAGAAATTCAACACCCTTGGAAAATCCAGCAAAAAGACACAAACATACTATCCAAGACGGAAAAATTCTGAATCCAAAAGGAGAACACATAGTTCACTTTCAAAGTTATTTCGCACTGGCTTAACACAGAACTAAAGGAACTTTGTCATTTTAGGAAAATTTCGGAGATATTCTTTGCTATGCGCGCATGTTGTATGTAAATATCAGCGTAAAGTTTGTTTCAATTCAGCAAACTTAGTCAAAGATTAGATGATGTCGCGCCAACTCAAGAGCATGCTGGGTTATAACAACGCCTACTGACTTATAAGCTAGGGTCTCTAATATATCATTTTATGCTTAATTGCTAAATTTCAATGATCATATTGTATTTATAGTTGCTTCAAATAATTTGAAGCTGCTAATTGAAACCAGAGTAAAACAGTTCCACACTTTTTTTGCCTACAATGCATTTTTTGAATAAGAAACTTTTACATGGTGTAAATTTGAAGATAAGTTATCATAAAAGTATTATCTGCATCCGCTTACTGTTTGCTTCTTTTTTAATTTTTTATCATTTAATGTTATTACCGTATTTTAAAGCTTTTTACATTTTTCTCAAATAGAAACTAACGCCAAGGTTTGAAATTCCTTTCTATGCCGCTTATTGGTACTAATTATCTATATCGAGCAGTTCATTGCAACGAACTGTAAGTGCTAGTGCTCCTGCTAATCGTAACCGGATCTTGGCTTTTTACGATGATTCTAAATATGTTAAATCTAATAAGTTTATAGTACCAGAGATTACAACTCTGAGAAAATTCGCCTGCTTTTCTAAAATGGGAATAAACACCCCCAAAACAGGGAGTGGTCATAATGAAAATTACATTATCAAATTTAACGGGCGGAAGAATTGTAATGTAGAGCTTTTAAGCCTTATCTAAAAAAAAAAACAAAATTTAGTACTTTTTCATATCATTAAGTCGTGTTTATTTGTATTCAAACAGTTTGTGGTAACGAACTGTAAGAAGGAGCGACCCGGCTCAATAGTAACCGAAACTCTAAAAAAATTTTTGATACCAATAGATATATCTAAAGAATTGGCTTTTTATGCTGATTTCAAATATATAAACTTAATGAAGCTTAGTCTTACCTATCAAAGGTTGCGAGCCTGAGAAAATGTTCCTGATTTTCGGAAAAAGATAGAAACACCCCTTAAAAGTCAAGTGATCTTAATTAAAGTCACATCATCAGATTAAGCGTATCAGAGAACCCTACTGTATAGGTTTTGATCTCCTATCTGCAAAAATGTGGATTTTTTTTTCGGGGGGGGGGGGGGTAGGGATGATTGTGTCGACCCAGTACAATAAGTGGATGCAGTACGTCTGGTAACATTGGAATTATCAACGGAAGACTAAGTTGTAGATAATACTTTTATTATAACTTATGTTCAAATTGATACTTTTTCGAAACATCGACGAAAAATAAATATATAATCACTATAATAGTCAAGACGACAGGAAAGAACTTATGAAAATAAATTGACTATTTAACATATAATTGACTTATATTAATTGATATATTAATTGACTATTTGAGTTTCTTTGAAACTGAGCAATTCAAAATTCTATTTCACCGAAATTTCTATTTTATTTTTTAATGTTGTAAATATTAAAAAAAAAAAATTGTAATATCTTTCGTTTTCAGTAAAGCGCAAATGACGCAACAAGCTTAAGAATTTTACGGTTAGAGAGGGGAAAAGGGCAGTAGCCGACCTCCTGTTGTGTATTACTGTGCAGTAATTTTTGTTCGTTTTAAGTTTACTTAAACATTCAATTTTTACTTCTTTTAATATTCACTTGTTTATTTATATTAGTACCTGTTGTATGCTTGTTTGCTATGACTGTTTATTTAATTTCTGTTCGTTTTGGGTTTCATTTAACCTTTAATAGTAATTATTGATTGTTTTGACTCTGAATTATTATAGGAATTTATTTCTGTTGTTCCAAAGTTTAATATATGTATTTAATTATTTTCTTGAAAAACTTTCTTATTTGGAAAGTTTTTTAATTAATATAAATCATGGGGAAATCGTCTAACTTACATCTCCTGCTCCAAGGGCTGTGGGGGGTTGACATCCCCGGATACATAGTTACTGGACTTTTTAGTTATGCTGAACATAATAGCGATCTCGAAACTTTATTTCATGTCTTCGGGGAATTAATGGGCATGGGGGGAGGCTGGTGGCCCCACAATTACTTTTGACTCTTAGAAAGGGCACTAGAATTTTTTATTTCCAATCCATTTAGCTCGTTCCAAAGTTTCTACGACAACCACTTCAATATGAAGTACTTTGGTAAAACAAGTGAAAAATATATTTTGTCCACTTCGTTATTTACTTAAGCAGCGCTATTGCGCTGCCTAAGATAGGCTAAGGTTCTCTTTTTACTATATTCGAGCTATTCTTGCAAATATACTTTTTGCACCTTTGTTGTCTGTTTTTGTCTCCGTGTTCACCACTTACCACTTACTACTGAGGGCCTCTCGCAGAAACGATTGTTATCGACAACTTTCTTCAAACTAGGTTCTACTCCTTTTTCTAAGAGGTATTTCGTTACATATGCCGTATTTTCATAATCTTCAGCATCTATATTGCACCTTTGGAACGAGTTGGTAAAAATCCAGTCTACATTCTTAAGCAGCAATCTTCAGCATTAAACCTGCTCCCTCTCTCATCTTTCAATTTGGAGTTTGTTTCTTTTGGTAACCTGGATCAACACGGTACCTTCTGGTTAAGCTTTACATCCCCTTCAACATGCTCAGAAAGTTTCAAATCCATACCCTAAGCTGTTATAAAGATATTGCACATATGCCGTTTTGGCGACATAGAACAACATAATTTAAGCAACATTTATGCAATATAACTCTCAGACTTTTGGCACATTAAAATCAACAACGTTATTTAGCTTTTGGATAAATTTCTTTCCTGCTAGTAGTACCAGTTGAGAAGTGAGCTAGTGTACTATGGTAATAACAGATTAGTGAAAGTACGAATGATTTTACTATTATAAAGTAAAATACCGAAAACTTAATAAACAGGCTTAAGTGTAATTCCTAGTTCTAAATAACTCTCTAGTAAAATTCACTCTATAATAATTCATTCTAATGAAACTCTAATGGCTCTCCATAAAGTTTCTCCAAATAAAACTATCTAATAATTCACTCCAATGCCTCCTATGTATTTAAGCACTTGCACATAGATCATACTATACACTACCATGGTTTTAGAGGCTGTGCTTTAGCTCTGCCTAAGTAAAGAGCCATATGCCCGAGTTGCATTATTTTTTTCCACTCGGCTACTTCATATGGAAGGGGTGGTCGTTGAAGCATTGGAGTGGGCTTGTTCGATTCCAAACTGAAAGTTCTATGGCGTTTCGAAGGTTCAAAGGGATTGAAGGGTAGCAACCACCCTGCCTTGCCCTTTTTTGCTACTCATCCCTCCTCATAACCCCCCAAAATATCTGATTTTTATTGTCTTAGCAATAAAATTGCAAATATTTACCAACAAAAGCAATCCAACTGGGACGGAATAAATTCTAAGGGTGAATTTCATGCTTGTAATATGTATTCCAAGCATTTTCTTTGTGGCAATTCTAAAAGGACCTATTTTCTTCTTTTCCATATACATGCGCATTAATATATACAACCCTTTTACTATTCAATGTTCTTCTTTCTGTGTAACTAAAACTATGCTTTAAACGGTTTTTTACCAAATTGTCCAGATCCCTTTGACACCTCGGCTACGTCCCAGTTTATATATTCTCTATGCAAAATAATCATTTATTTTCCACCCCTTTCGTGTTCCTGATTATTCACAAACACTTAATAGATCATTGTGTCAGATCCAAAATCGACTACAACTTCAATCTATAGGTTTTATTCTATTTCCTTCTATGTTTGCTATTTATATTTTTTGCTTAGTGGGATAAGCATTCTGATGGTGAGAATGAACATTTTACTGTGTAAGATTTTAGATGTAAAGATAGCAAGAGAATAAAAAATGACAGAGAGATTACACCGATATAAATGAATAGCAGAGCAAGCTTTGCTAGAATAGCAATTGTTCTCACTGAAATCGGTTGTTTGGTATCGGGTGTGCCAATCAGATTTAATTTGAGGAAATCGTAAAATCTTAAGAATTTTTTTCTGTCGTCGTAATTCTTTTAATGATTAAAATATTTTCATTAACCACAAATGGGACAGATAAGATGGTAGAAATCTGTAAGAACAATTCTAGACCTCACCAGTGTCTGCCAATTATTAACAGATCTAACAGTGAGTGAAAACCACAAAAAGGGAAAGCCACTTAAAATAGAAACCTTTTGTCTTAGAAATCAACTTGCAAATATAATTTATAATTAACCTCTTTGAGTTAATTATAAAAATTACTTTCCATTGCAACTAAAAAGAGACCTGCGAAATTAAAACCGACTGATATTATTCAATGTATGGGGACACTACCTTCCTCCTCCTTACCTTCCTCCTCCTTACTTTTTATGCTAAATTTCAAAAATAATAGAGACTGTGATTATACTCTAAACAAAGCTCTAAACAAATATAAACGTTTTTACTTTTATAACTTTAATAAATCAAATGATATTAACATTTTGATGACTAAATATCAGTGTATGCATATTAAACTGACAATGCACATTCATTTGAATTTAACTTATGTTAATGTGTTACCCAACTTATGTTAATTTCTGGTCGTTTTGAGTTTTAATCGGTTATTTATTGTAATTTCTATTCGTTTTGGGTTTCATTTGTTTATCGATGCTGATTTGTGGTAGTTTCACGCTTGGTAGATTATTTGATTTGATTTTTGCTCATTTTTTGTTTAATGGAGTTCTTTACTTTTCTTTGAAAAACTTATTTTGTGGAAAAAGTTTTTCAATTAATTTCTGTTCGTTTTATATTGACACAGTCTTTTCAGAGAAACAGAAAATAATACTTCAAATCTTTTCGTTTTTTAAGAATTTATAGTTTGGCCTGCTATTTGTATGCTGGAGAAAAATTTTCAGCAATTTTTAACAACATGCACCCTCTTAAAAATCTAGACACAAATAGTAGTGTTTAATTTAGTTTCATACCTCCTCTAGTTGACCTGGCATGGAAAACTTCATACCATTCGCATAAAAATGTGTTTACTTTCTTTGATAGTTTGGATACACTTACGCTACATTGATTTGGTTAAATTTTAAGAGCAGAAGCAGCCCCGAAAGTTTGAACAAAATACCCTCAGTCGTTCTTGGGATACTGCTGAGATGCCTTATTGGGAATTAGCATTAACACAGTGCATTTTGATTTAATCTTATGGCAACATTTAGTTTTTAAACATAGTCAAATGGGAGGGTGGGCTTGGGAGGGGGATTAATTTCCCTCCAATCACTTTCGACTATTAAAAAGGGCATCAGCCCTTTCTATTTTCAATCGAATGAGCCATTTCCGAAGTTCCTTCGACAACTCCTTCGATACAAAGTGCCCTGGTCTAAACAGCAACAACAACAACAAAAAATAATACATTGTACCCACATCGATCTTTACTATAAAAATGTCAAGCCTTCCAATCACTTTCGACTATTAAAAAGTGCAGTAGGCCTTTCTATTTCCAATCGAATGAGCCCTTTTTGAGTTTCTACGACAACACTTCCTATAAACACATTACATGCCCCCAGGGCATAAATTACAACCCTTACCCTAAGGGCTGTGAGGGTGGTCGTTATCCTCTATGACCTACTTTCCAGAACTTTCAACTACGTTAAACAAAATGGCCATCTCAAAAGTTTGATTGGATGTGTCTGGGAAAATGGTGGGCGTGAGAGGGGTGTTAGTCTTTCTCCAATCTCTTTCAACTATTGAAAAAGGCACTAGCCCTTTCAATTTCCAATCAAATGAGCCCTTTTGAAGTTTCTACGACAACACTTTCAATAAAAACCTTATATGCCCCCAGGGGATAACTTACAACCCTCGCCCTGAGGGCTGGGGGGAGGGTTGTCATCCTCGAAGTCCTAATTTTCAGAACTTTCTCCTACGTTGAACAAAATTACTTTCTGAAAATTTTGATTGGATGTGTTTGGGGGAATGTTGGGAGGGAGAGGGGGGTTAGTCACCCTCAAATCACTTTCAACTATTAAAAAGGGCACTAGCCCTCTAAATTTCCAATTGAATGAGCCCCTTTTGAAATTTTTACGACAACTCTATCATAAAAACCTTATATGCCCCCAGGGCATAACTTACAACCCTTCTACTGAGGGTTGTAAGTGCAAGTTGTCATCATCCTAAAAGACCTAATTTCCAGAACTTTCGACTACGTTGAACAAAATGGATATCTCAAAATTTTTATTGGATGTGTTTGGGGAAATGGTAGGC
>CM051267.1:10295552-10385552 GCA_027921565.1 Artemia sinica | reverse complement strand
ATGAACTGCCATCGACGGATACTAGCGAGCAACTGACAAATGAAAGGAATCAATTCATTCACTCGAAAAAACAAAACGAACCAGCAATTAAATAAGTTCGAAAACTATGTCGTTTGATTTCGGATTTTAATTAAGGCATTTCTTGCAGACACCCTTTGAGACCTAAGGGGTTGTTCACGTGTTTGATTAGATGACTGGGAAAGTGGTTCAAGGTTTATTTCAGGGATTACTAACGTATCGGCTTCTCTTTTGAGAAAACCGAAATATGACTCGTTTATTGTTAAATCACCGGAATCTCTGTTTAAAGCTAGACCTAAATGTTGGTATTTATAAATGTTGGTATTTTTTCAGTATCGTCATTTGGCCTATAAAAACCCCATTTTTGCTCGTTTTTCTTTCTTTATGTGATGTCAGGCCAATGTGGTTTAAGAAATTATCTATTGTGTTTTTCGAACATGCTGGACAAAATGGCTATCTAAAAATTATGATCCGGTGACTTTGGGAAAAAAGTGAGCGTGGGAGGGGGCTTAGTTGCCCTCCATTCTTTTTGGTCACTGAAAAAGGGCACTAGAACTTTTAAAGGATAAAGGATAAGAAAAATACAAGGATCTTTGTGATTTTATGCTAACGTTATGTGGCCTGCCACACTCTTCAGCAGCTGCTGGAAGACAGTTTACGCTACTTGGTAACATCAAAACCAAAGTACGGAATGGTCTTCTAATGCAAACGACTAGTTGTTTAATGCATGTCAAGCAACTAATTTGGCGTTCTGGAACGTTGCTGGAATCCTGGATTATACATTTTGAAATGCGCAAGAAATACTCCGATTGGTAAATAGCTAGCAAAGGAAGAAATAAGACTGACTCTCATGCTGAACATAATTTTCAAGATGAATTCTCGCTAGAAGACTAATCTTAAGCTGCCACAAGTTATTTTTAGTGTTTACTTGTTTTTATGAGTTTTGTGCTTGTATTAAATGTCGTTTTTGTCGTTTTCAATACATTTGATGTTGACTGGCCGCTTTGAAAGATGTTTCCAAAGCGTCTTTTGGTCAATATCCCAATTGATAAGAAAAATAACCTCTAGGTTCTGAGATTTCAAGATGGACATATTTAAAACGAAATATGGACATATTTTGGCTAAAAATAACATAATTTTGGATACTCAGGGGACATATTTATGGACCAAAAAGTTGGCAACCCTGATCGTGCAAGGGTTGAAGTGACAGATCAGTTTCTGATTTTATTGATTCAACATCTTTCTTATGTGCTATCATGAGCAGTGTTTCCACTTCTACTTATTTTGGTGTGAATACTTATTTTTGGACTATTCTACTTCCAAATATTAAATCTACTTATCTACTTACTTTCTACTTATTTTTGGAGGCTTAAGTTTTCGTGCCGGCCAAGTATTTTGGTTTTGATTCCGTTGAATTGTAGTCCTATAATGTCTTATAGAATGGAAGGGTGCAATTGTTTTTAGAAGCGGCATCTTTGTCGGGAGTGGAATCTTAGTCGGGAGCGGAATCTTTGTCAGGAGCGACAAAAGGAAATTCGGGAAATTATAAAGATCCGTTTAAATGAATGAATTTGTTTAAAACCGTAAGACCATCCATATATAACCCATGTATTATTCGCCCAGTTCGCCAGTTTACTATCTAATATCAGCAGCTGAAGAGCCATTGAGAATTCATGAGTTTGTCAGGAGCTCAAAAGCGTAAATTGGCAGCATTGAAGAAGGAGAAAGAAGCAGAAAAGCAAGTTTCTCTGAACAGATGGATTAAGAAGCAAAAGCCAAGTGAACCGGCTCGGCAAGTAAGTAACCTACAGTACTTGTGTTTTATTCAGTCGTTTCTTTTTTTTCGCGATCTGGTGGACCAAAGTTACTATTCTGAACCGCGCTGGGTAGTTTATATGGTGTTAAGGGGATGCAGTACCTTAAATGTTCACCCTATCTCGCCCATTATAGACTTTTATAGTTTGTCTGTCCAAACTATTTAGAATTGACTGGGCAGTCTTGCCCTGGCTCTTAGAGCTTGGATAAGAGATTCGAATAATCGACACTAAACTAAAAGCCGACACCTACTTTCCCGAAAATCTTATAAAAACCATATAACTTCTCGCGGTTTGTCCCGGAGATAGAGATGTTCAGTTTTAATGAAACATATATCATCAGAAAGCTTAGTTTTTATTTTTTCTATTAATCGGAGTAAATTTTCTTCTTGAAGTTCAGGAAAGGACAGTCCCTCAAAATGTTCCAGCATACCTGCTAGGAAAACGCCGAAAATCACCTCAAAGGAATTATCAGTTGACCAGCCTGGTCCCTTTGGGAACTCCCTATGGCGCTAAAAAAAGCTAATTCTTTTTTACTGTTGTAAAAAGCTAGTTCAGAAGTTAGGTAGCCTCTTTTACTTTCTAGTTTTCTTCTTAGATCTTTCCTTTTTTTCTATCATTTAATTCTTCTTTAATAAAAGAAAAATTATAGCCCCTCAACCAATGCAGTATAGTTATCTTTAAAATTAACTAGCCTTTTACTGAAAAATAATAAATACATAATAATACTGGATATGCAGTAGACCTGGTTTCCAATAAATTAAATAAAAAAAACAACAATTTTTTAAGCTGAAAGTAAGGAGCGAGATAAAACTTAAAACGAACAGAAATTATTCCGTATATGAAAGGGGCTGTCCCCTCCTCAACGCTCCGCTCTTTACGCTAAAGTTTTTTATTGTTTTAAAAAAATAAAGTTGTGAGACAGAGTCAAACTTTAGCGTAAAGAGCGAGGCGTCGAGGAGGGGACAGCCCCTTTCATATACGGAATAATTTCTGTTCGTTTTAAGTTTTAATGTCGCTCCTTACTTTCAGTTTAAAAAACTTGTTTTTTTTTATCTAATTTCTGATCGTTTGAATAAGACCGTCATTGAATAAGTAAACAAAATTTGCATAAAAATTTTACTTTTCTTTTGCTAAATGGATGTCTCTAAATTTGGTTCTGACGTAATTTACAAATTAACTTACGTAACTAACTTCTATATTCGTACATTTTTCTTCTGGCAAAAAATACAAAGTTGCAGATTTTTGCAGATATGAGCTTGAAACCTATGTAATAGGGTTTTCTGATACGCAGAATCTGACAGTGTGATTTTCATTAAAATTCTTTCACTTGTAGGAGATGTTTCCCCCCTCTTTAAAAAATCGGGAAAATTTTCTCAGGCTCGTAGCCTTTGATGAGTAATACTAAACTTAATAAAATTTATATATTTAGAATCAGCATTATAAACCCATTCTTTTGATACATTTATTAACATTAAAATTCCGTTTTTAAAAGTTTCGATTACTATTGAGCCGTATCGCTTGCTTTTTTTATTGTTTTTTTTTTATTACGTATATGCTATTACGTATATGAGGGAGTTCTCCCCTTAGTCAATACCACGCTCTTTATGTTAAAAGTTAAAAAAAATTTAATTCACAAACCCCTGAATCACAAAGGCCGTCTAATTAGAATAGATAGCTCTTTTGAAAGCACTAAAAAAAACTGTAGCGTAAAGAGCAAGGTATTGACTTGGGGGAGAACCCCCTCATATACGTTATAATTTCTGTTCGTTTTAAGTTCTAATGTTGCTTCTTACTTTCAGTTGAAAAAACTTGTTTTTTTTAAATTTAATTTCTGATCGTTTTTTAAATCATGCTTGGAAATCCGGCGCCCCCTTCATAGAAATGTCCCTTACCCCAAAGAAATATCCTCCACGGAAATATTCTCCCGAGTGACCACCTCCTCCAGCCCCCCCCCTCCAGAAAAAAAATCCTTCCTGAAAATGTCTGTATACTTCCCAATAACCAATAAATAATGCTGGCAAGTCTGGCGCCCCCTTCATGGCAATTTCCCTTCCCCCATGAAAACTTCCTTCATGGACAGATTCTCCAGCAGAACCCCCGACCCCCCCCCCCCCACTACCAGAAAAAAACCTCCTGAAAACTTCTGTATACTTCCCAATAACCAATACTATATGTTAACATTGGGTAAAGTTCATAACTTTTAGCCCTCCCTCTGGGAACTTCGGGGGATTAAGTCATCCTAAAAGACATATTTATCATATTTTCAACCATGCTGAACAAAATTGCTATCTCAAAATTTTGATCGGGTGAGCGTGGGAGGGGTCTAGTTGCCCTCCATTTTTTTGGCCACTTAAAAAGGGCACTAGAACTTTTCATTTCCGTTCTAATGAGCCCTCCCACGATATTCTAGGACCACTCGGTCGATACGATCACCCCTGGGGAAAAAAAATAATAAAAAAATAAAAAAAACACGCATCCGTGATCTTTCTTCTGGAAAAAATGCAAACTTCCACATTTTTGTAGATAGGAGCTTAAAACCTCTAAAGTAGGGTTCTCTGATACGCTGAATATGATGGTGTGATTTTCATTAAGGTTCTATAGCTTTTAGGGGGTCTTTCCCCCTTTTTTTGAAAATCAACCAAATTTTCTCAGGCGCGTAACTTTTGATGGGTAGCACTAAACTTGATGAAAGTTATATATTTGAAATCAGCATTGAAATCTGATTCTTTTGATGTATCTATTGGCATCAAACGTTTTCTAGAGTTTCGGTTACCATTGAGCCGGGTCGCTCCTTACTTACAGTTCGTTACCACGAACTGTTTGATGAAGATTACCTCTATATTGTTTTGTTTTGTTCTTTTTTCTTCTGCAAAGCACTGTTAATTTTATGGATAACAATGCTACATGGGCTGGGGGGCATAAGCCAAAGATTGTCGTTTTTTTTTCTTTTCTTTCTTTTTTTTATTGATGGAACCACACAGTTTGGCAGTGCTGTTAATTTTATGGATAACAATGCTACATGGGTTCAGAGGCATAAGCCAAAGATTGTCGTTTTTGTTTTCTTTTCTTTCTTTTTTTATTGATGGAACCACACTGTTTGGCAGTGCTTATAGCATTCGATTTGCTACAATGCCGACTGGTGATATGAAGCCGCATTCGATTTGCTGTAGTCACGCTTCACGTTTCGCCATTTGGTCCCAAATTATGAACTTGTTTGGCGGTCACATTATCAGTAGTTCTTCAGGCTAAATAGGAGGACGTCGCAGAAAAAATGCAAATAAGCCCACAACGGAGAAGGACGTAACTGAAACTACAGCAAATCGAACGCGCCTTTAGCTTATTTGCGATCTGCCATGACACCCGAGTCATTCATTCAAGGACTACTGCAAAGGCTTTTTGCGATTTGGGTTGCTATTGCATTAAGTCCAAAGTTTCTATTATTGTCTTTACGGGTAGATAAGGATCAACGCATGTATAATCATCCAAAAAACACCCTCTTTGGCTTTGCTGAAATTTCCTGTTTTTTTTCCGAAGTTCGATATACTTTAGTAAACTGTCACACCATGGAGGAGTTCTAGCACTATTTTTCCCGAACTGCTGTGCAGAAAGCGGAAACTTCTAAGCAGTTTGGACTTAACATACTAAAAAAGTAACTGTCTAAATGTTGAAAATGAGTTCAATAGTGCTTCAAAGTACAAGAGTGGCTTTTAACCTTTGGGTATATCTTTCAGGTGCCTGAATCAGCACCCGAACAATCCATTGACGTCACTTTGTGTCCTTCAAAGGACGTGGTGGTCGGTCAGACCGAGCTAGTAGAAAACGAGACGACTCAAAGAGACACTGCGCCTGTCACTGCTTAAGAGGCATAATCTGGACGATATACGACTCGAGATGAAGAGCACCATCGTTCAAGTGGTCCTAGTGATATTTCTTCATCCTCCCACGACCATCCATGTCAACCACAGCTGCTACGGTACCCTGCACAGGTTTCAGCAAACGGCAAGCTAAGACGGTCATTTAATATTTCGTATTATGGAAAGCATCCTTGGCTTGAGTACTCAGTTAAGGCAAATTCGGTTTTCTGTTTCTGCTGCAGACACTTTGGTGGCACGTCAACCCTTCGCGAACAGAGATACGGGGCGAGGCCTTTCATCGAAACCGGCGTTAGAAGATGGAAGGTCATCTCAAGCGTTCTAGAAGAGCATGCGAAAAGTGACCGCCACAAGGACAGTGCAGTTTCGTGGACGAAGTTCAAAGCTATACAAGCCAAGGAGATGCAACCCATCGCATCTGCTTTGTCAACGGACAGGAATAAGGAGATGAATGAAAACAGGGAACACGTAAAGGCTTTACTGAAAGTAATGGCCCTACTGGGGCGACTGGGTACAGCCTTTCGCGGCCACGATGAAACTGAATCTTCGGCAAACAAAGGACATTTCGTCGAAACTTACAATCTTCTCGCCGCGTATTCTCCCACGCTTTTCAACAAGCTACAAAGACGATACGGCCACTATACGTCCCACGAATACCAGAAGGATCTAATTTCAGTTATCAGATCTAGGTTTCGGTCTACAACAGTGCAAGAAGTTTAGCGTGCCAAATACTTTGCTGTTCTTGTCGACGAGACAAAAGATAATTTGAAGAAAGAACAGTTCGCCATTCTTCTGAGGTACTTCGACGAGGGAAAAGTACGAGAAAGACCATAGGATGCTACCATATGAAAAGCCTGGATGCTGAGAGTTTAGCCAGCTTCATTCACGACACAGTGGCAAAACTTGGTCTCGACTGGAACTATTGTGTTGCTCAGTGCTACGACGGAGCAAGCGTGATGAGCGAGCCCTTCTCTGGTGTTCAAGCGCGACTGAGAGCGAAAGCGCCACAAGCAATATACATTCACTGCCATGCGCATAGACTAAATTTGGTCATTGCAAACTGCGTTGAAGGTGTTGGGACTGTTGGCTCATTTTTTTCGTTAGTCCAAAATCTGTACACGTTCATTTCCAACAGCAACACCAGACATCAGCTTTTTGTCGAGTCCCAAAGGCTACTCAACTGCCAGTCCTGGAATTAGAAAGGAGTGCTGCGACAAGATGCTCATACTGGTATCGATCAATATCGAAGATAAGACTCCTATATGAATGTGTTCTGGCTGTACTGTCTGCAGTCAGCGAGGGAGCTGATGGTGAAGCTCGAGCAGAAGCAGCTGGGCTCCAGAGAAAAATGGAATCTTTCACAGTTATATTCCAGTTGCTGTATATGGAAGCAATTCTGAGGACGACAAACTCCCTTTCTGAGCAGCTTCAGGCAGTTAATCTGGTAATATCTAGGTCCCACACCTTGATTCACGCAACAAGGAAGGAAACAGCTGAACTGCGCTCCGAAACTTCATTTGCATCGCTTTTGGAGAAGGCAAAAGAGTTTGCTGAAGGTCTTGAAATTGAAGTACCTGAAGTGAATGGACCCGTGACCGGATCCTCCTCTGCGGGTCAGAAGGGATGACCTAGAAGAACCCAAAAAATTATCAAATACCTGAAAGAATTCATGACCACTTTGACGTTAGGAAAAAACTTTGTTGAATCCGACAATAGAGCTCCAACTCTAGCGGAAGAACTGAAAAGAGAATATCTGGAGACTGTAGATCGTCTGATTGCGGAATTTGACAGATGGTTTACAGATAACCTTCCAGTGCTCAGTACACTCGAAGCTCTGGACCCCAACTCTACCAAGTTCATGGATGCAGGGCTCCTCAAGCAATTCTCTGAACTTTATTCTGAAATGGACATTGACCAGACTCTTCTTGAGGCCCAAGCTGGTATTGCCAAGCGGTTTTTGCTCGAGGAGGAGGCAAATCCGAAGAACTTCTTGGACGTCATCGATAATATCGAGACACTTCCAGTGGCCTATTCAGAAATTATCAAAGTTCTTCATATTGCAGCCACACTTCCTGTCACGACAGCCAGCAATGAACGCTTGTTTTCTGGGCTGGAAATAGTGAAGAACTATCTGCGCTCGACCACAGGAGACGATCGTCTTAGTCACCTGCTTTTGATCTTTGCAAAGAAGGATTTAGTTAAAAACTTGGATTTCGACCAGCTTGTTGACGACTTTGTGAAGATGAGACCACGACGGTTCCCCTTGTTGCCTTGAGTATTCACTGATCTGTTTCAAAATTTTGTTTTATTTTCTGATTTTGTAAACATACTTGATCGAGCAAAGTTTTGCATCGTCATAGCCGGAGCGTGACTCCGACTTGGTCTAAAGTATTTACTGTAAGCAGCGAGCTGAAAAATTCGGCTACAGAATATACTTTAGTCAAAGCGTGAGTTTCTACTGAGGTTTGGCTTTCGTCAAGATATAGGTTCGGAAAAGTGGAAGATTCCCAAACGGCTGTTTTTTTTAACATCGCACATGCCGTTTCCGCTTTCTTCAGATATCTGGCCTTTTCCGAACCTATGGCATAAGAGCGAAAGAAGGAAAGGCAAAGCAATTGAGACAATTTCCTTAATTTTTACGGTAAGCCCCACGGAAGGCAGTTTTTTTTGGATAAAGCTAGAGGCAATTTTTTTTTATACAAGCCTGCTTCGGGGCCAATGTCGATTGCTTGCCCTACCTAAGGTTTGGCTGAAATGGCGCCTCTGCCTCAAAGACCTAATTTACGGAACTTAAAACTACGTTGAATAAAATGGCTATCTCAAAATTTTGATTGGATGTGTTTTTGGGAATGATGGGCGTGGGGGGGGGGGGCTAGTTGCCCTCCAATCACTGTCGACTATTAAAAAGGGCACTAGCCCTTTGAATTCCAATCAAATGAGCCTTTTTTGAAGTTTCTACGACAACGCCTTCTATAAAAACCTTATATGCCCCCAGGGCATAACTTACAACCCTTGCCCTGAAGGCTGTGGGGGAGTGTCCTCCTCAAAAACATAATTTCTATCTGGAAATCAACTACGATGAACAAAATGGCTATTTCAAGATTTTGATTGGATGTGTTTCGGGAAATGGTGGGCGTGTAAGGGGTGTTAGTTGCCTTACAATCACTTTTGACCATTAAAAAGGGCCAAGCCACTCCTATTTCCAATTTCATGAGCCCCTTTTGAAGTTTCTACGACAACATCTTCGATACGAAGTGCCCTGCTCTAAAGGAAAAAAATAATAAATGATACATTGTGCCATTATCGTTCTTATATGCCCTCAGGGCATAACTTAAAACCCATGCCCCGAGGATTTTAGGGAGTGTCCTCCTCAAAAACATATTTTCTATCTGGAAATCAACTACGCTGAACAAAATGGCTATCTCAAAATTTGATTGGATGTGTTTGGGGGAATGATGGGTGTGAGGGGGGGCTTCTTGCCCTTCAATCACTGTCGACTATTAAAAAGGGCACTAGCCACTCCAATTTTCAATCGAATGAGCCCTTTTATAAGTTTCTACGACAACTCCTTCGATACGAAGTGCCTGGGTATTGAGAAAGACAAAAAAATAAATAATACATTGCGTCCACATCGTTCTTTACTTAGGCAGCGCTATTGCGCTGCCTATGATTGAAGGTAAGGGCTGACCTCACACAACCAAAGAAGTAACAACGGATTCGAAAAAGTTGGTAAATGGGTATGCATCTGGAGGTGATAGGACCATGGCAGAGATACTGAAGGCATCTCTTAGAGCCTGCTAAACTGTTTGGACTACTCTCTTACAGATCATCTTGAAAAATGAAATATTCCCAAAAGATTAGACCAGGTGCATACATGTAAAACTGCTCAAGAAGGGCAATACGTTAATATGTTGCAAACGGAGGGGCATCAAGTTAACGTCTGTGTCTGGTAAAATACTATTCACTGTCATATTGTACCACCTAAAAATAGCCCTAAACTAACACCTCAGGAAAGAGCAACACGGCTTTTGACCTGGTAGGTATTGCTCCGATCTTATTTCCATGCATAAAATAATGGTTAATGGTTGGACAGTCCAGGGAATGAAAAAAAAAAACAAAATATATATGTTCTTCATTGATTTTGAAAAGGCATTCGATTCTGTCGATCGAAAAAATGTGATGAACTGATAAACTAGTCAAAATGATAGCAACACTCTATGAAGATAGTTTATGTTGTAGTTGCACAAAATACAGGGATAAGCGTTCTTTAAGATGATGTCAGGTGTCAAACAGGAACGTGTCCTACCCTCATTCCTGTTTGTTATTTTAATGGACTACGTTCTAAGGTAATCTCCAGGCTCTTGAGTGAAAATTTCCAGCCGACATATCTCTGATCTGGACTTTGCTGACGACGTGGTTCTTCTCGAAAAAGCAAAACAGTGACTGCAGCTGCTACTCGACACCACAAATGAAAAATCCAAAAAGTGGGGCTTACAGTGAATGTTCGTAGGATATATAGCATGCTATATTTGACTCTCCGCTGACATTGAAATGCAAAGATAAAACAATTAAACCGTTCAAGAATTTAAGCACCTTGGAAGTAGGATTGATTATAATAGTAAAATAGCCAACGAAGTCAAGAGGAATATTGGACAAGCTACCTCGGCTTTTTAATAAGTTGAAACTAATCTGACGCAGTAGGAAATGCTCTAGGCACTTGATGCTCTGCCTCATGAACAGCAACAGGATGTCCATTCTCCTCTATGCAAGTGAATGCTAGAAACTAAATGTCCAACGGGAGAATCAAATCCTAGCCTTTGAAAAATGTCATTTAGAAAAATACTGAAAATTTCCGGGCAGGAAGTTGTCACGAACGTTGAAACTCACCGGTGAATTGGTCAAACATTAGTTACTGACCCTCTGAATTGTAGGAGAGGGACTTACCTTGGCCAAGTTCTTCGTATGCAAGACGATCGGCTTCCATGTTTATTTTATGAGTGGTACCCTAAAATAAGGCGCAAAAGAGGTTGAACAAGATGCACCTTGCAGCGGTAGTATGAATAGGATCTTAGTAGAGGGATATGCATCTTCAAAATCAGTATTGATCCAGTCTTTGAACAGTTAAGATCTATCTATTCTTTTAAAAAGGATTAATCCCAGTTTTGAACCAGTTGTTGGTAAAGGATTTTTTTCTGATTTAATTAGACACTGAATTCTTTCAGTAGTTAGGAAATAGTGAGAACACTTTGACGTCTTATAAATTATTAAAATATTTATTCAGTATCTGTAACCTAGTAGAATGTGTGATGTCACTGTGTAAATTGAATTGACTGGAGTTTCTGTCCAATGCATTAGTTGAACTTTTGGTTTTCTTAAATTGAGATAATTTCTTCCGATATCCAAGTGCGGTATGCCAGTTTGGCAATAATAAGGATTATAGTGAAAGAAAAGAGAAGGATGGGAAAAGAGGAAGAAAGAAAAGAAAAGAGTAAAAAAGAAAAAAAATGAAGCCGGGAGATCTGGCTTTCGCTCGGTTACCTGGATTTTCATGGTGGCCAATAAGGATACTTAGTGTTCTTAGTCTCGGATAGAAATTTCTAGTGTTCAAGTACGGGGATCGTAAAACAGCAACTATTACGATTGAAAAGATGATGGACTTTGAAACTAGAAACGTACAGGATTAGAAGGTACAGTTGGGGGGCTGCCGCCCCAAACCCCCCGCTTTAAAAGCCTTTAAATAAAAAAAAAAAATTTAAACTGAAAGTAAGGAGCGACATTAAAACTTAAAACGAACAGAAATTATTCAGCCTCTTTAACAGTAGAAAGCTATCTTATAGTCCCGTACCCACACCATATATGGGCATAGAGTCCCTAGGGAGATGGTTTTTGTCACTGAGAATGAAAAAACAGGAATTTTCTCACTTTAATGGATGTTTCTTGGACGGTTATGAGTGTTAATCAATTTATATGTTGTTTTTCATGGGTTTCAGCAGCAATTTATGTCTGTTTTATGGTTTTTGTCAGTGAGAATGAAAAAACAGGAATTTTCTCACTTTGATGGATGTTTTCTGGATTATTGAGTCTAACGGGGACAGGGTCAATGACACTTCGTTCAAGATCAATTGATTTGTTGTTGTTGTTTTGGTCAAGTGCACGCTCGGGGCGAATGTTAAGATCCAGGAATAGGAAACAGTTAGATCACGTGTTTCCTTCTCAGCCAATCAGAGACGCGGATACATCCCCCTTCTCAGCCAATCAGAGGCTTGCTTACATATGATTTTCCCTGTTACATAACAATTCGCCCTTGAGATTTCGTATATGAAGGACATGCATTGTGATTAAATTATCAGAAAGTATTGTTACACAATGGATAGAACACCTGAAATTATTGATGAGCTTGAAGCCTTGGCAGCCACAATTAACATGTAAGTTCCGTTTTAGTACATTTTCATTTTTATTTTCAAAATAAAATTACTTTCCTTGATCACCCTCCAGTATATTTAGGTAAGTACCTCCTCCTCCACCATGCTATCTTTATACTCGATAGAAAACATAAAAGGTGTTCTTTTTATTACCTAAACCATCCTCAAACCCCCCCCCCTGTTTTTACAACGATAATTCTCGCAATAGAAATAAATCTCTTTTCGTTAAATTTATACAATTTTAAGCATTCTATATCCTAGCTAAAAGCGACCACTGACTTCCGTCAATTCTTAAGGCAATATGCCGCTCAGTTTGACATAAGGCTCCATGCAACTTATTAGTAGTTTTGTCACCCCTTTTCCTGTTTGTTTACATTAGCTGGTTTTAGGCAATCTAGGTTTTCAATGCTTTTTACGTAATTCGGTGTTTGTCTGAAAATAGCGGAGAACTAATTTGGTCTGCAAAATTAGCGATAGATATTTAGGACACTGGAATTCTATATTCTATGTAAGAGTGAAACGGGATTATTTCCAAAAATAATTACTAACATTCTATTTAGGACATTGGTGAAAGGGGGGGGGGACATGCCTCAATTCTATCGCCATTATTGTAAAATGAAAAACAAAGTGTTTCTTTGCATGAAAAGTAAGGGGCTGGGATGTCTATGAATAAGCTTTTTTAATTAATTAAAATAGCATTTGATTTCTGAGTTTAGTAAATTTTTACTTTTTTGCTTTACTGAAAATGCTGGGGAGGGGGTTTCTTAGTGATAAATGCTTTTCTAGACAAAATTATGGTTAGGAGCGGGGAGTACTAATTTTCCTTCTGTGAAAAAGAGGAAAATTATTTTCCATACTAACTTTTTTCTCTTCTTTAAGGCAAATTGTGAAGAATGTGTGCCTTCTCCATCTAAGAAGGCAAGAGGTAATAATACGCCCCCTGCGAAGGCGACAGTAACCCAATATGGCCGTTGGTCGAAACCCTCCAGCGCCGTATTGACTGTCAAAGTCCCATCCACGCAGGATGCAATGCAGCCAGGCCGAAAATTAAAGAGCGAGTGGATGGCTGCTTTCCGTGGACCTTTAATACCTGCCCCGTCGACACAAGAGCGTGATGTTACCGCACCGTCCAACCTCCAACACGCCGGACCATCTGGCACCCAAGTGCAGCCAGGATTTGCAAATGTGAGCATTTTTATCTCTAGTTATAGAAATATATATCTATTTCTTCCAATGTTTTTTTTAGTCTTTTCTTTTCACTATTTTTCAACACAGTAAAAGTGTATCTCAGAGATATTAAAATATTAACCCCTCGCCCCCAACCATTATTTTAAATTTCTCTGCTCCCCCCCCCCGCCCCTGAGAGATATCTAAATATAATGTAATTTTTTTGCTTGCATGTCAAAAAAACCGCTCTTTTTCTAATCTTTGCTATTTTCTCTGTTCCCCCACTGTTGCTATCTCTTCGCTATCTCATAATAATATTTTTAGGTAATTTCTAGTTTACTGCTATCTCTCCACTATGAAACTCAAAATGCTATTTTTCACAATTGAATATTATAGTTTTAGGGGAAGGACAGAGATTATCCCATTTATCTATTGCACATATGGATTCTAATTTGCGTAATATTTTTGACAGCTTTCAACCTTACAACTTGCCAAGATTTTAGGGGCTTAGCATTCAATAAGAGTTAACGGTTTCCCATTTAATTGTATTTTCCTGCTGAATAGTCTTGGAACAGAACAGACGCGGCTTACAATAATTAAGCTAATGAGTCCTAGACAACCTGTATGGAATAAGCGAGAGAAACGACTTATGATCTAACAATATTTTTTTTTTAGGACATTATGTAAACGGCTGGGAGCCGCGAGGTCCGGGAAGCGCCGCTGGGCCCGAGAAGCTGTGTGGGAAGCGCCGCAGGAAGCGTTGCGGGAAGTGCTGCGGGAAGCGCCGGAGAAGCGCCGCGGTGGTCCGCTGGGTCGGCTCGGAGGGGGGGGCATTAAATACTGGAAATTGGGAAAGAGGATGAAGTTGTTTGAACAAAATAAAATTGTCAATTCTATGTAATGTGCTTTAGATTGTAAATATCTTATATTAAGTTGGAAATTGGAACTTTCAGAATATCGATAGTTGTGGGGAACAATGAATTAACCAAATGCTACTATGTGCATACTGCTGCTACTACTAAGCGCGTTTTAAATAATACGTAAATAATAATCCAAATTTTAAACAGTAGGGGTGATTTGAACACTTTGAAAATAAGCTATTTTTCATTTATAGGTTGGACCATTGGTCCCATACTCGTCGTCATCATCATCATCATCATCATCATCCTCATCAGTTGGAGAAGGAGAGGACGTACCTATGGGGCTCTCCAACAATTCACCATGGAGCGACACTGTACTGGAAATTCCAGATAATATTGATGAATTTATAGAAAAATTTTTAAATGTAGATAATAGCGCAGTTGAGCAGGGGACTTGAGTCCTAACACACTACAGCTATTGGAGGATTTTACAAATGAATTAACTGGGAACCCTCCCCCACTGATTACATTTCCTCACTTCAAACAACTGAAGTGGCTTCCCATACCCCAAATATTGAACAATGTGGTGGGAGTGGTGACAATATACAAGAGGGGGAGGGGGGTAATGACCAATTGACAACATTTTCAGACTTTCAGCTGTCCAACACAATTTTAAATACTATAGTTGTCTACACTGCGACTTTTGGGGATCCATTTAATTCACTTATGGGGGGAAATTTTGTGTTTGACCCCGTAGAAATTGTGCATGACTATGTAGATAAAATTCGTGCACTGCTGGAGAACCAAATTCAATTATGGGGGGGGATTCAATTAAGGTTTCAATTGTTTTAAAGGTGTTTTATTTAAATGAGGGGAAAAGCGAAGTTTACCACCACAATGTACATTCCGAGATGTGCGTGATTTATCCGAATTTATAAAATTTTGAGGGTGTTTTTTCGGATTGGGTAGGTCATATTATTGCGCATCTTGAGAGCCTTAACGAAATGGAAGCGGCTCTGTAGTTTTATTTATTGAAAATTTAAGCGTTAATATCTGTAAATTTAAGAAAGATTTTATTTTAAGAGGGGGACATGGGGGAGGGAGGGCAATTGAATTAAAATATAATCCAGATCTAGTAAGTTGTCGTGGTGTCCAGAAGATCTGTTTTGAAACAGGTCAAAAATGTTTCAAGTATGATTTCCTCATATCAGCATTCGAGCCTCTAGCACGTGACGCTACCAAGATGAATTTAGACGATTGGGCTGTACATGCGAAGGAAGGGTCCAATTTCCCCATTGTAGATTTTTCTTGTTTAGAAGGAAAATACCCAGTAACGCTAAGATCCATTGATATTTTTGAAAGGGCTAATGCCCATTTAAATATCGGCGTTACTGTGGTTCAGTATGAAACTAATTTGAAGATGGGGTTCGTTTAAAAAAGAAGGGGGTGGTTTTCCCTGTAAGAGGCCCGTCAATTGAATTAGTCAAACACTGGGTTTGGTTGTTGTATACACCACCATCTAGTGACTTTGCCAATTCAATTGGCCATTTTAACCCGATCACAGACATCAGTAGAGTTCTGGGGGAGGGTAAGAATAAGGGGGTATGTTTCTACTGTCCGACATGCCTCTCTAGATTTTGGACTGAATTAAAGTTGCAAAATCACATGAGGCATTTTAGACGGCATGGCTATCAGACAGTGGAAACGGTTTCAGGGGATAGGGCTATTTTATGCTTCAAAAATTTCCAAAACAGCCTCCTCCAGTGCAACAAAATATCTTCGGATTGTGAAGTTAAGCTGTTGGAGGTGAACGATCCTCAATTTCCAAACCGAATCAAAGCACATCAAGCTATTGCAGTGTCCTATGCCCATGCCCAAAAAGACAATTCTAACACCATTCGGTTGTTAGAAATAGTAGAAATATTGGATGAGGGGGAGTGCATGGTCAAGGCACTGACTAAACTAATTGGCACAGCTAATGGTGCTATTTCTCGTTTGAGAAATACCCATTATCCTATGGTGCTGTCTGCAGAGGATCGTCTCGCGATTAAAAATAAAAAATATGTTGGGTTTGTAAGGGGGAGTTTGTAGAGGGGGATAAGGAGACTAAAGGGAAAAGAGGGGGGAGGGGGAAGTCAGGGATCATAATTACTTGTGGCAGGAAATATCCTCTGGGGGTAGTAATTTTAGAGGGGTTGCGCATCAATCGTGTAACTTGAATGTTAGCCAGCAGTTTTTTATCCCTGTTTTTATCCACAACTCAAATTACGATTTAAAATTTATTTTACCGGCACTGGCACGTATGCACAGGGAGGGAGGGGGAGTAGACAGTCCATGGTAAATAATTCATTTACCTATAACATTATTCCC
This sequence comes from Artemia sinica, assembly GCA_027921565.1. Taxonomy (NCBI): domain Eukaryota; kingdom Metazoa; phylum Arthropoda; class Branchiopoda; order Anostraca; family Artemiidae; genus Artemia; species Artemia sinica. Next base: position 10,369,026 of record CM051267.1, on the reverse strand, counting down.
AAATCGGCCGAGAAGTTGTTGCTTCTCGAGCTGAAATGGCAGGTAGTAAATAATGGGCATACGTGTTGGAATAAAATCAGGTTTTTAGATTCTTTTAGTTTTTTTCCCAAGGCATTGAGTCAATTGATTCAAGTGCAGAAAAGCGACAATTTTGATAGCTTTCCCTTGCTTAAATAACACTTTCCAGACAGTGAAATGTATGACCTGTTGACCTGTAAAGTTGTATACGCATACGACTATTGCTGTTCTGGCGCTCGCTTAAGTGAGGTGAAACTACCTCCAATTGAAGGTTTTTACAATTCACTGACAGCCGAGGAATATGAGTTTGCCAAGAAGGTGTGGTCTAAGGGGAATTGTAAAAATGGGTGGGATTATTGTAGACTGCACTTGGCCAGTGACGTTTTAACTCTGTTGGATATAGTCTGCAAGAACACAGACCAAATCTATTCAGAGTTCGGGTTAGGTATAGGCTACTATTTTTCCACACCCCATTTGGTGATGGATTTGATTTTAAAAATTAGTAGGGAGGAAATAAGCCTAATCACAGATGTTGATCAACACCTTTTTGTAGAGCGTTCAATGAGGGGAGGGTATGTTTTTCATGGGGAGTGCGTCTTGTCAACCGATCCGAGCGGACAAAACAGCACTGGTGCAAAGTCAAATGCAGTGTTCTTGGACATGAACTCATTGTACCCCTCGGCAATGTCTCACTACTCTTTGCCGTGTGGGAACTATCAATGGCTTGAGAATCCTTGTGAGTTCCCCGACATTATCACCGTCGAGGACAATGGGCCACAAGGATGGTCCTTTGAAATTGACGGGCACATTCCACTGCCGCTTCACGATTCAGTCAGAGATTTTGTTTTTCCCTGTATCAATCGACCCGTGAGCAGGGACTCACTGAGCCCCTACAATCGATCATTGGTTGAGGATATGGGGATGCACTGGACTCCCTCTAAGCAAAAACTGATTGCTGATTTGGACCCTAAGGAGAATATCGTTGTTCGCCATGTACTTTTGCACTGGATGGTGAACAATGGTTTCAAGATCACCAAAATAAATAGGGTCCTGCAGTTCAATCAGAAACCTTATTTGAAAACGTTTATCGACACCTTTGTCGATAAACGCTCTAGGGCAAACTCCAAGGTAGAGAAGAAAATGTACAAACTCATTCTAAATTCAGCGTTTGGCAAAATGTGTGAAAGCGTACGTAACAGATCTCGCTGCGATGTCGTGACTGACCCTCTAGAGTGTGCACGAATTATTGCCGATCCCAATTTTCATCGTTCACGAGCATAGAGGCTGGCATGGTTCTTCTACACAGGAAAAAGCGAAATGTGGTACTGAACAAGAATATAGCTGGAGGTAGTTCAGTACTAGAAATTTCCAAAAAGCTCATGTTGTCGTTTTTTTACAATGTGTGCAAGGTGCAACGGCCATGGGAGGGGGAGGTTCAAGTTTACTATGGGGATACAGATTCTCTGCTGTTAAAAGTTAAAACCGAAGATTTATTGGGTGATTTAGAAAAGGGAGAACACATCAGCTCGCGGATGGATTTCACCAACTGGAATCCGTCCCTCTACCCCGAGTTGGTGAAACGTCAAGCCCCCAACCAATTATTAATGTTAAAATCAGAGACGGGGAGTGATTTGATATCCAGGGGGGTGTTCCCGGGTCCTGAAGTTTATTGCGTTAAAACACATAATGGGGATGAAAAGAAGGCGTGTAAAGGGGTGCCTACACATTTTGTAAAGAGCAATTTCAACATGAGCGTGTACAGAGACTTTGTAGAAAGAAGCCTAGTGCCCAGAGCACAAGTGCTTGCAATTAGCTCTCTACAGTATAGAAATTATACTGTAAGAGTGGAAAAAATGCAATGTCGTGTATATCCGACAAAGTCTTTGTGCTCGAGAATGGTGTGAGTGTCCTGCCTCATGGCCACTACCGTATTTCAGACCGAGTTGAATGCATAGACTATCGCAATCAACTTGGTCTGGATAAATTAACCTAACCAACTAACCAAACCAACTAACCAACTAACCTAACCATCCAACCTGTTCATAAATTAAATGCTCTAACCCTTTCATAAATTAACTAACCCAACCACCACCAACCCGTTCATAAATTAACTAACCACCATAACTAACCCAACCTAACCTGCCGCAGTGACGACAACTATTGTGTACAATCCATTTTCCATCGCGGCTCCCGGGGGGTGGGGGGTCCCGCCCGAAGCTCCCGGGGGGTGGGGGGGGCCACTTTTAAATTCATAATGTTCAACTGTGCTAGTTTTCCAAGTGTTTTTTTCAAGTGTTTTTTTTTGTTGTATAGAAAAGTGTGTGTTTGCTACTAATGTACATAAAGTGTTGTTGTTGCTCATGTTCATGTTGATGGACAAAAAGTGTTTTAAGACAATAAGTGTTGTTCATGTTGATGGACAAAAAGTGTTTAAAGACAATAAGTGTTGTTCTTGCTGTTGATGGACAAAAAGTGTTTTTTTTATGTTGTACATAAAGTGTCATTTTTATCATTGTTCATGTTCATGTTGAACAAATAGAGTTTTCATGTTGCAAATAAGTGACCATGAAATATTGTCAGGTTGTTCTTGTTGAACAAGTGTTATTTTTATCGTTGTTCATGTTGAACAATAGAGTTTTCATGTTGCCGAAATAAATGACCATTAAATATTGTTTTTTTTATTGTTGTTCTTGTTAACGTAGATAGATCTATGGGAAAATTATTGCTACTACTTATTCATTGGACACGTATGATTTACAGTTAGTTGTAGTCCAACTGCTGTCAACAGCAGCAGCATGTATCAATTTAAAACATCCTTCAGATCGTTTCTGTGTGGTCCCTCAATGTCGGGGAAAACAACACTCTTAACTAAAATAATTAAAAATTGCGATAAATGTTTTTGGAAAAACCGAAAAAAATCTATTATTGCTATAGTATTTGGCAGGAGTCCTACGATCAAATAAAAGCTATTGCCACAACCATACCAATACAATTCATACGAGGACTTGATGTTTTCAATAGTATTGAATCGAAGTCGTGGCTGATTATTGATGATTTGGCTGATTCCATTGAACAGTTCTCACAGGAAATGCTACAACTGTTCACTGTTCGCTCCCACCATGAACACATTTCCATAACCCTAGTTCTACACAATCTGTTTCATCAGAGCAAATGTATGCGAACCCTTGCTTTGAATTGCACCATCTATATTATCTATCGAGTTGTTCGTGATTCTAGCTCGCTCATAACTCTGAATAAACAGATATACCCCGGCGCCCCTAAATTTCTGTTGTCAGCGTACACTCCCGCGACTAATAAACCCTACGGTTACATTTTGCTGGATCTTAATCAGAGCACGCCCGAGGATCTACGTGTAGTCACCGACATTTTCAACAATGAAATTACAGTATATCTTCCGGTGAACAGTAGAAAAGGATATTAGTTGACGTTATGACACTGAAGAAACTACACGAACAACGGCATTTATTTTCCGTTTTAAGCACTTCAAAACCCTTGCTTAGGAAGGCCATACTCAAACATGGTGTTGACAATGATTTCATTAATCTAATATCTGCACTTTGTTTAAATTTAACTGAGGGCAATGTTCAACTGCCAGAAGGTGTTAGACAACAGACAAAGCAACATCGTTCCACTGTACGCGCCTTGGCTTGTAAAAACAAGGGAAAAAAATTTAAAAGAAAACGTCTCCTTCAAGCGGGCGGTAGCTTTTTCACACTTTCACTGCCAATAATTGCAGGACTTGTAAACAGTTTTCTCTAGAGAATGGCAAAACCATATAAATTGACACCATTTGAACTTGTCCTCTCGCCCGTCGAACATTTTGAAGACAATCTAAGCAAATTCATTAATGATGAGAATATTGCCGATGACAAAAACTGCTTTTACTTCAAGATGCATTGCGACGTGTGGACAAACATAAACCTTATCGTGAGAGACCCGCCGCCGCTGTCACCGATCCCTCTAAACAGGAAACATCTCCTCAAGATTCTGCAGCAGCAGTGCAACAAAGGAGAAGGAATTGAATTCGATTGTATCGAAAATTGGAAACCCATTGCCGCTGACCTATCGAGAACAGAGTAAAAGAGTATTATCATATCTCATGTTGGAAACTGGTGGTGATCAAGTTCAAGTCGTCAGCACAGGGAAACGAATTATAATTCAGGGAAACAGTTATAATCTAGTTGATTTAATTTGTGATATGGTTACGAATCGTAAAGGACTTTTATCATTTGACAATAATCTATACACCTTTCTAAGTGTATCAAACTTTCCCAAACGTCTTATTGGCAATAAGCAAATTCTAAAGAAACTAAGAGAATATAGTCCTCCAACAACACCAACACCATTTAAAAAAGAAGAAGAAGATTCAATATTTGAAAATACTAGCAGCAGCAGCAATGATTTTACAACACCTGTGGCTGCTAGTCAAAAGCGAAGACGAATTGATTCACCCTCCAGTGTGCAAAAGGGGAGTGGACATTACACTACGTGTTTGCATTCAAAATGGATGAAGTTCTGAAAGGTGTCTATGAAAATATTGGTGAAGCGGGAAGTTTAAGTTCCCCCAAAACGCTTTCTAAAGTTGTCTCCGGCAGCACATTAAAAAAGCAAAAGAGTATCTAGAAATGAACCGAGTTACCCACTGCATCGGAATCACAGGCTTCGTGGCAAACAATATCGACAAACTAAAGCCTTTTTCCCTCTGCATATAATGCAAACGGATCTTTTAACTTTAGACGCAGTTCAACGGCGTCACAATGCACCCTACAAATATATTCTGGTGGCAATCAGTGTCTTTAGTCGCTATGCCTATGCCATTCCATTACGGTCAAAGAGAGGTGTTGAAGTTGCTCAGGCCATTGAAAGTATTCTTGAACAGGATTCGTATAGAAAAATTCAATCGGATCGTGGCAGTGAATTTGTTAATCCCCATGTGCAAAAGGTTCTATTGAAATATAATACAACACTTTATCATAGTCACAGCCCGATAAAGGCTGCATTGGCTGAACGATTAATAAGAACGATTCGTCTATTAATTTCAAGATATTGTACACTGAAAAATACACCGGCTTTTATTCATGATTTAGATAAAATCATGCGGATATACAACCATCGACCTCATCGATCTCTGTCCAACTCAAGCCCTCGGGAAGTTCACTGCAGTGAAAATACATTTGATGCTTTTCTAAAGCAATATTCCAATGGTGAAAATGAAAAAAAATGTGAAGAAGAAATTCAATGTTGGTGATACTGTTCGAATTAATAGAACCACCAATATTTTTGAAAAGGGGAATTATTTATGGAGCACCGAACTTTTTAAAGTATCCAAAATCTTGGACACCGAGCCCATGACATATCGACTGCGAGACACCAAAGATGATGAGATTCTCGGGTTTTTATGAATATGAACTGCAAAAAGTTAGAAACACTAGTGAAATTTATCAAATTGAAAAGATATTAAAGAGTCGTACTCGTAGGGGCAAGAGACAGTTGCTTGTTCGCTGGCTAGGATACAACTCAGATTTTGGTTCTTGGGTCAGTGCTGAAGACATTAACAATGCCCAATGATTTCTATGTGACTTTCATGTCCAATGTTTCTGATCCTCTCTACAATGACTTGAACAGAACAAGTGATTTTTGGACGAAACTCTCCCCCACCATCAAATTCGACGACGGAAAGCATGAAGTGGCTCTTGTCGACTGTATTCTCAAAAATACTTACGACATCCTGAGAAAGGATCGTAAATGTGATATAAAAATTAGACCCTATGATTGGCCGCCACCACCCTCAGGTGATCAAGAACAAATTCAAAAAATCAATTGGATGAATTATCCATATATTGAATTACCCTACGAGGAACTCACCTGTATGAATGATTTATGTCGTTCTATTAATAAAAGAATTTCCGCTCGTAAAAAAGGAGCTTTTCATTTCAACTATTCAAAGGAGGAGGGCAAGATTTACATTAGTTCACCTATTGCCAGCGAAAAGGTTATTCTCAATGATAACCTAAAGGATGTTCCTGGCTTTAAGTTCAATATAATCATAGGTAAAAGTGCTGGAAACACTAATTTCATTTTTGCTGACTACCTGCCTGCCTTCTCTACAGACACTTGTATATTTCTCTACGCTTCATTTGTGGAAACATCTCGGGTTGGTAATTCAAATGTTCCCCTCCTACGAGTTCTTGAACGAAAAACCAATCAAGAACATATTCACCACTACAATATAAAGCATCTTCAATATATTCCTGTAAACAATTCCTATTTGGAACTCTGTCAGTTAACACTAAGAACTGAATTGGGTGATCCCATAGCAATTTCAAAAGGTTTGGCTGTGATTACATGCCATTTTCGTCCCATCGTTCAACAACAAGATGTCTAATAGAAAAGTGGTATTCACTTGTCCTGATATTGACTGCTATGTTAATACTCTTGGTCCAAGACAACAGGGCAATGGAATGGACTATTACAAAGGTCGCTCGTCAATGTCTGGCTATGGTCTTGGCAGTTGGTTTGCTAAGCTCTTTCGCTCTGCACTACCACTGGCTAGAAAATATCTTGTACCGGCTGCGACAGATTTTGCATCCTCTACACTATATGATTGGGGCTCTGGCAAGGATTTTAAAAAAAGTGCTTCGGAAAATCTTAGGTCCAGTGCACGAACCCTTGGAGAGAGATTAAAACAAAATAGTAAAGGCTTAAAAAGGTCGAGAAACACTGCATCACTCATCAGTCTCCACTCAGGTCGGAAACGAAAGACATCATCCCTCTTGTCAAAGAAAAGAAGGAAAAAGCCGACACGTAGTGTAAACAGAAGAAGAAGCCCCAGGAAGAAAATTGTTAGATCGATACTAGATTTCTTCTCTTAAGATGTCCTACCTACCGCATAAGGATTCTCAACCTTCAATCACCTCATCATTGAATCTATTCAATGCAGAAAATGTTGATGTGAGTGTAAAGCATGGATACTATGAACAATTTTATCCACAACAACCCCTCTCCGATAATGTCCACTTTCAAATTTATTCCAATGAAGACTACTTTATGGACATGTCTTCTACATTTATAGATTTACAAATGAAAGTCCGGAAATCCGATAATACAATGCCAATTCGGGCCGATGGAATATCCTATGAAAATTTTATATTACATAATCTATTTCGTCAAATCAGTGTCTACATCAATGGCACGCTGGTGAGCACAAGAAACAATCTCTCAAATTATACAAGCTATATGCAATTCGAGTTGATGACACCCAAGTCATACAAGGAATTGAGAGGCACCTCCAATGGATATGAATATATTACTAATACTGATAGTACAGATGCACTTAAAAATGCTACAACTAGCGAATTACATCTAGTTGGAAAAATATATCATGAAATATTTAATATACCCCAATGGCTGCCGCCCAATGTTAAAGTGGATATAAAACTGACGCTTGCACCCTCCAATTTCATATTGAGAAAAGAACTTGCTGCCAATCCTGATGTAAGTCTCTCCCTCACCTCGGCAATACTTCATGTACGCAAACAACAGGTCATGAGTTCTGTTGCTTTGGCAGTGGAAAAACTGAGAGCCAATGGAAATAATATTAAACTACTTGTTCCTCATACAATCACCAATCAACGTCATATTGCCATGGGCTCACGCACCTTCACCGATTCATCCTTTATCAATGGCGAAATTCCGTCAAAACTCGCTTTGGCATTTGTAAAAAGCGGTAGTGCAATAGGATCGCGGACTGATGCCCACATAAATTCGAGATGTTTGGACTTTCATCTCTTGTGTGCAAAGTAAACGGCACCCCACTCTATAATCTATCTTTTGATAAATCCTATAGAACATTGTATGAGTTGACCATGCAAACCCTAGATCATGACTCTCAACTATTTGAAAATGGTATAACCGAAGAAATGTTTGCTAAAACACATGGTATCATTGTTCTGGATTTGTCTGGCACACAGGATATGAGTATAGTACGTACGGGGAGTGTGCGTTTAGAGTGTACATTTGCCGATCCATTGGCTGAGAGTATTGCACTAATCTCGCTAAATCAATATGAAACCTATTGGGAAATCACTCCCGAAGGCAGTGTTCTACTAGACTTGGCACCATGAACACCAGTCAAATAATCAATGTATTTAATATGGACCCCTACATGTCCCAGTACAAATCCTATTGTCTACCCTCGGACTTTCTTGGAAAAATTCCAAATGTCAACAATACCTTGATTATTGTTAATAGCAGTCCATCGACTGTGCTGACGGGTCATTGGCTGTGCATCTTTCAAACAATGAAGACGATTGAATTTTTTGATCCTCTTGGTCTACCCTATAGATTTTACACACCCCACATCAGCAACTATATTGAAAGCAGTGGGAAAACTATTATTCAAAATCGGAAGAGGGTGCTGGATCTAACGACTAAAAGCTGTGGCTTCCATGCACTACTATATTTTGTTTTCCGATGCCGCGGTTTTCCGAGGTTTCTCCACATTTATGGTGACAATCCTCGTCTGAACGACTTTCTAGTGGAAAATATCCTCTCAGACCTATACAGTATTGATTTCAGTGCCCTAAGAGTAAAGTGCTTAAAAAATGTTTGTGAATTTGTTTGTTAATAAAATGCATATATGTATATATACAACAATGTCTTTAAATCTTCACTTTAGATTTCTTCTTCTTCGATGTATAGGCAACTGTCGTGAACCACTAATGCTGGTAAATCATTTGGATTCACTGTATATTGATCTTGATTGACTGCAAAGTCAGGGTCACATTTTCTACAGTACAATGTAACTTCACTCTTGTCATATCTCTTTGTATAGTCAATGATGCTATTTGCATTCATATTATGAAATTCACGAGTTTCAATCTGTCTATTTGAAGCAATATCACATACAGTGTTTTCAAATGGTGAATCACATTCGGTAACTGCCAAATAAAAATTACTTGGTTTATAGTCATAGTAGGCAGTGTCGTCACAACGATGACGTAGAAACCAAATTGTCTTGTTACCCCAACAGTTGAATCGTAGACCAGATTCCTCTTCCCAGAATAATTTAAATCCACGACGATACCAATCTTGTAGAAATAAACTAAAATCACGTTTGGGATTCTTTCCAATCATAGCGGGGTAAGTATTCTCCCACTAATCACATTTATCATAGTGACAATTGGAGCACAGGTGCCCTCTAGGGCGAGAGTCACAAATCTCCTCAAGACATGAATTACATCCTTTAATTTGTACTGCATAGCCTCTATGTAATTTACAAGGATTACTTAATTTACACTTTTCACTATGGTCATCAATAATTGTACAATTCTCACATTGAGTCCAACTGCCAAGAGTGTACATGCACAATGGACATGTATAGAACATTTTTTGGTTTCCAATGTCAACTCTCTCACAGCTAAAACGAAACTGATCGTTCCTGCCGACGGATAAATTCAAGGTGGAGGAATGTGGAGAGGAGTAACTCTGTGACGTTACCTCTTTCGAATGGTGGTGCCATCTACACCGAATCCATTGGCAATGTTTTCAAAAGTATATCCACGATATTATTCTGCTTTGTTCCAATTAATATATCAATAAATTGACTATAAGCATTTGAGTCACATCTTAAAAGTTTCATACAATAGTCCAATGGGGGAAACATAATTGATCCTCCATTTTAAATTTGCTCAAGGATATCACATATCTTGCATATACTTCATCCCATTCCAGACAAAGCCGTGATCCTCTCGTGATTTCCACCGCAATGTTTGGTGCTCTTGTATTATTACCATCAACTCCACTATCAACTTCTAAGAGGGTAAACATTCCACTCGCTATCATCAACACACAAATATATATCCAAATGAGTAAAGTCAAACTGTTCTTCTTCTCACTCCTTTGAATTCTATTCAGAGACTAATAAAACTATAGTAAAAATCCTTTCCTCATATTCTCTGCGATCCTCTACCGCTAATATGTAACCGGTCCTCTGAATGGCTGAGAAGGAAACACGTGATCTAACTGTTTCCTATTCCTGGATCTTAACATTCGCCCCGAGCGTGCACTTGACCAAACAACAACAACAAATCAATTGATCTTGAACGAAGTGTCATTGACCCTGTCCCCGTTAGACTCAATAATCCAGAAAACATCCATCAAAGTGAGAAAATTCCTGTTTTTTTCATTCTCACTGACAAAAACAATAAAACAGACATAAATTGCTGTTGAAACCCATGAAAAACAACAAATAAATTGACTAACACTCATAACCGTCCAAGAAACATCCATTAAAGTGAGAAAATTCCTGTTTTTTCATTCTCAGTGACAAAAACCATCTCCCCAGGGACTCTATGCCCATATATGGTGTGAGTACGGGACTATAAGATAGCTTTCTACTTTTAACTCTTTAGAAAACGTAGTTTTTTTTTCAAATAATTTCTGCACGTTTTTGTACAGTTTATTACTTATTATTGCTTGACTAACTGTTTAGATGATTGTGTATTATTCTTTTCTTTCTCGACAGGGTGTTTTAAGGGTCGACCTTGTAACTCAGCCTCTTTAACTCTTTAGAAAACGTAATTTTTTTCAAATAATTTAAAAAAGAAACTGAGTTTCTTTTTTAAACTTTAAATTCAGTTTGTAAAAAATTTCCTCTGACGGTGAATCGAACCCGGGTCTTCCACCTGACAGTCAGGAGTATCGACCGCTGTACTAAAGAGACACAATTGTAATTGTTTTTTAGTAAGTGGAATCTATTTTTGACGCAAGCAAATCCCCACAAAACTTGATATTTGGTTTTTGGAAAACAGGGAAGGAGTGATTAGATTGAGCTGAAATTTCGAGGATAGCTCCCAGGCCCCAGGAGAGCTTATCCTCTAAATTTCAGCCCGATCAGACAACGTTAAAGGGGGGCAGTGGTGGGAAAAATTAACATGGGCTCTTATAGGAAACGATGTTTTTCGTAACTGTAATCGGGGGATAATTTTTTCGGTCTGAAAATATCAAAAGGCCCTAACAGGTCGAATTCTGCTTCGAATGAGTCCTCATTCACCCGGATCAGTTGCCAACTGTGGCCTGTAGGCGTGGCTAAGAAGAAAAATTGTTTTTTGAACTTTAAGTGGCTATATTTGGTTTTTGGAAAACAGAGAAGGAGTGATTGGATTGAGCTGAAATTTCGAGGATAAACTCCCGGGCCCTAGGAAAGCTTAACCTCTAAATTTCAACCTAATCGGACACTTTTAAAGGGGGGCTGTGGTCGGAGGTCGAAACTTCCGGCCCACTTTTACCCACGAAGATAAAGTCGGAGGGGGGTGAAATTTTGCACGTTTCTTAGTTTGAGCTTGGGCTACAAAATGCGATTACCGCTGTGTCTCTGCGACAGCTAGGACCGGAAATCGCTTAACATTGTGGTGGGTCGCCTCTTTATAGAGGCACAAGTGTGCCTCCTTGATAAGATTCGTGAAGCAATGCACAAGTGTTGTAAGATTGAAGGACCACATGAAAATAGGTCGAGAAAGAAAAATAATTTTAAACCTCTATGGTTAACAAAGGAATTACAAAACATGATAAAATTAAAAAAACAAGCTTTATAGTAGAATGTTGAAGAAACCGTCGAATGAAAATCGAAATATTTATGTTAATTATCGAAATGTTGTCAATAAGAAAAAACGAAATGCTAAGAAGAATTATTTTTTAATGCCTTTGAACTTGCGAAGAATGATGTATCTTCAACATGGAAAATTATTAATCGAATTTTGAGGCCAAATAAACATAAAGATAATGAGATCCCTAAGGAGATAGTTAACCCGAATGGGGAAAGAATAGGAAATTATCAATCTATAGCTGATAGTTTTTGTAAATTTTTTACTGAAATTAGTCAAAATATTTCATCACTATTTGACGACGAAACGGGTTTCGAAACGGGCCGAAACGGGTTCTAAAACATGTTTTGCCGGTGATATCTCATATTTTGATTTTTTTAAATCAATTTGTCTTTTTCAAACGGGAATTGTTACAAAAGGTCTAAAGAAAAGCCGTATTATACCTTTATATAAGTATGGAAATAAGGAAGAGATAAATAATTACCGCCCTATTTCAATTTTACCAGTTATTTCGAAGATTTTTGAAAAAATAATGCATGATAAAATAAGTAAATTTGCGGAAGAAAATAAAATAATACCACCTAGCCAATATGGATTTCGGAAAGGGCATTCGACGGATCACGCGATTACCCATTTTATTTGTAAAGTGAGAGATTTTCTAGATACGGGTTTTATGCCTCAGCTTTATTTATTGACCTGTCGAAAGCATTTGATACAGTAAACCATAATCTTTTAGTTAGAAAGTTAAAGAGTTATAAATTTCCACCGTGGATTGTTTGTTGGATTGAGTCATATCTATCAGATAGGTCACAGGTCGTTATAGTTGGACCAAAAAGATCTCGAGAGCACCTAATAACTTGCGGAATTCCACAGGGGTCGATTTTAAGGCCACTCCTTTACCTCATTTATACCGCGGATATAGGAAAACTGATGAAAGATTATTTGACTATATCATTCGCAGATGATACAGTTTTATTATTCCGAGATTTAAGCCTTGAAACCCTTTTTTGAAACACTTTTTAAGACCATGGAGAGCGCGTTGAATGATCTAATAAAATATACGAGGAGTAACCGTTTATTGATTAATATTAAAAAAAACAAATTACATGAGTTTTTCTACTATTAAAAAGGTAAATACTGAACTATCTTTAACAGCTGATGGATATTTAATATATAGGGTTTCAAATTTAAATATTTAGGGGTAATCATTGATGAATTATTGTCATGGAAAGGACATGTAATCTATAAACATGTAATCTGTAATCTGTAATATCTATAAACATATATATAAATTGATATATATATAAAACATATATATAAACATATATATAAAACATATATATAAAATATATAAATTGAATATCTATAAAAATTGCAAGAGGAGCAGGGATTTTGTATAGACTTAAAAATTTCCTTCTGCAAAAAGTTTTGCGAACCCTTTATTTTACTCTTGTTTATCCTTATATTCAATATAGTTGTTACGTTTGGGCTATTTCTTTCTGTTAAATTTAAAGAGAATTCAAATCTTACAAAATAGAGCTGTAAAGTCAATTTATTTTAATAAACTTAATACTAAATAAGTTTTTCTTAAATCTCAGTTGCTAACAGTGAGACAAATTTGTCAGCTCCAAACTGCTGTTTTCATGTATAAATACTTGAATAGTCTAGCACCCGCAAGACTAACACACCTTGTCCTTTTTCATTTATCGTCATATTATCATGCTTATCCAACGTCATCATCTACACATTTTTCTCTTATCTCGGATATTTCTTACACGCAAAGAGCAGCTTTTTCTATCAAATACGTTGGAGTGAAATTATGGAACAGTATTCCACTGGAAATAAAAGATTCCGTTTCAGTTCTAGGGATCATTGATCAGTCCATTTTTTTTCTTTTTTATCAAAGTTTGTTTGTTTGTCAATTTGTTGTTTGTCAATAATTAGTGATAGTATTTGTATGAATATTCGAGTTCTCCAGGGACTACATTTAGGCCCTAGGGATCATTGATCAGTCCCTGGAGTTGCGTTTTATTTGTGTGTTTTATATTGAATAAAGTCAAAGTTCAAAGTTCAAAAACAGTGGGAGAACGTCACAACTGTAGCTCAGCTCCTTGACGTCTGGCGACGTTTCGTAGACGCCCTATGCACCATTCCTGGCTCTGGAGGATCTAAGGTCAAGGCTAACGACATCTCATTACTGGCTACCGACACTGCAGTCTCTAATAATGTTTGATAAGCAGCCCTTACGTTCGAAAAGACCTCTTTATCTCTGTTGCGCAATTAATTGTATCACATTAATCGATTTCTTTCAGGAGATGTTCTGGTACTAAATTATTTTTTTGTATTTTTAATATCTAGAAGCTAGTGGGACGACTGAATGGGATCTAAACCACAACAATATTTCACTTTTACTAGTACTTGCTTTCATCATAGGCAGCGCAATAGCGCTGCCTAAGTAAAGAACGATGTTGCCACAATGTATTATTTATCATTTTTTGGTTGGTCTTAGACCAAGGCACTTCGTATGGAAGGGATTACCGTAGAAACTTGGAAAGGGGCTCATTCGATTGGAAAATATGAACGGCTTGCGTCCTTTTTAATAGTCAAAAGTGATTGGAAGGCAACTATCACCACTTCCACGCCCACCATTTCACCAAGCAGATCCAATCAAAATTTTGAGATAGCCATTCTGTTCAACGTATTTGAAAGATCTAGATATTATGTCTTTGAGTAACACACTCCCCCCCCCCCCCCACAGGCCTCAGGGCAAGGGTTGTAATTTATGCCCTGGGAACATATAAGGTTTTTATTGAAAGCGTTGTCCAAGAAACTTCAAAAAGTTTCATTCAATTGGAAATTCAAAGGGCTAGTGCCTTTTTTAATAGTCGAAAGTGATTGGAGGGCAACTAAACCCTCTCTCACACCCATCATTTGCCAAAATATATCCAATCAAAAGTTTGAGATGGCCATTTTGTTCAACGTAGTTGAAAGTTTCTGGAAACTAGGTCATTGAGAATGACAAAACAACCACAGCCCTCAGGGCTAGGGTTTTAAGTTATGCCTTGAGGGAATATAAGGTTTTAATAGAAAGCGTTGTCGTAAAAACTTCAAAAGGGCTCATTTAATTGGAAATTGAAAGGGCTATTGCGCTTTTTAATAGTCAAAAGTGAATTGAGGGCAGCTAACGCCCCTCTCACGTCCACCATTTTCCAAAATAATCAATAATAATTTCTAGATAGCCATTTTGTTCAACGTAGTTGAAAGTTCTGGAAATCATGTCTTTGAGGATGACTAACCCCCCTGCCCCACCCCTTAGGGCAAGGGTTGTAAGTTATGCCCTCTGGACACAAAAGGTTTATATAGAAAGCGTTGTCGTAGAAACTTCAAAAAAGGCTCATTCAATTTGAAATTGAAAGGGCTAGTGTCCTTTTTAATAGTCAGAAGTGATTGGAAGGTAACTAACACCCCTACCACACCCACCATTTTGCCAAAACATACAATAAAAATTTTGAGATAGCCATTTTGTTCAACTTAGTTGAAAGATCTAGATAGTATGTCTTTGAGGAGGACACCCCCCTCTACAAGACTCAGGGCAAGGATTGTAATTTATGCCCTGGGAACATATAAGATTTTTATTGAATGCGTTGTCGTAGAAACTTCAAAAATGGCTCATTCGATTGGAAATTCAAACGGCTAGTGCTTTTTAAATAATCGAAAGTGATTGGAAGGCAACTAACTCCCCTCTCACGCCCATCATTTCCCAAAACATATCCAATCAGAAGCTTCAGATAAGCTTTTTATTCAACGTAGTTGAAAGTTCTGGAAACTAGGTCATTGAAGATGACAAACCCACCACAGCCCTCAGGGCGAGGGTCGTAAGTTATGCCCTGAGGGCATATAGGGTTTTCATAGAATATGTTGTCGCAAAAATTTCAAAAAGGGCTCAATTAATTGGAGATCGAAGGGGATAGTGCCCTTTTTAATAGTCGAAGGTTATTTGAGGGCAGCTTACCCCCCTCTCACGCCCACCATTTTCCCAAATAATCCAATCATAATTTTGAGATAGCCATTTAGTTCAAAGTAGTTGAATATTCTGGAAATCATGTCTTTGAGGATGATACCCCCCCCCCCCAGCCCTCAGGCAAAGGTTGTAAGTTATGCCCTTGGGACATATAAGTGTTGTCGTAGAAACTTCAAAAAGGGCTCATTCCATTTGAAATTGAAAGGGCTAGTGCCCTTTTTGATAGTCAAAAGTGATTGGAGGCAAATAACCCCCCCCACCTCTCACGCCCACCATTTCCCCAAAACATGGAATCAAATTTTGGAGATATCCGTGTTATTCAATGCAGTGGAAAGTTTTGGAAATTAGGTCTTTGAGGATGATACCCTCCCCACACACACCCCTCACGGCAAGGGTTGAAAGTTATGCCCTATGGGCATCTAAGGTTTTTATAGAAAGCTTTGTCGTGGAAACGTCAAAAGGGCTCATTCGATTGGAAATTGAAAGGGCTAGTGACCTTTTAAATATTAGAAAGTGATTGGAGGGCAACTAATCCCCCTCTCACACCCATCATTTCCCCATACACATCCAATCAACATTTTGAGATAGCCATTTTTTTCAACGTAGTTGGGAGTTAAACAAATTAGGTTTTCAAAGATGACACCCCCCCCTCACCCACAGCCCTCAGGATGAGGGTTAAAAATTATGCTCTGGGGGCATATAAGGTTTTTACAGAAAGTGGTGTTGTAAAAACTTAAAAAAAGGGCTCAATCGATTGGAAATTGAGAGAGCTAGTGCTCTTTTTAATAGTCGAAAGTGATTCAAGGGCATCCAACCCCCCTCTCACGCCCACCATTTCCTCAAACCCGCCCTATGAAATTTTTTAGTTAACCATTTTGTTCAACGTAGTTTAAAGTTCTGGAACTTAAGTCGTGGAGGATTACGCCCCCCCCCCCAAAAAAAAAACCTCAGGGCAAGGATTCTAAGTTATGCCCTTGGGACATATAAGGTTCTTATAGAAAGCGTTGTCGTAGAAACTTCAAAAAGGGCTCAGTCAATTTGAAATTGAAAGGGCTGGTTCCCTTTTTAATAGTCAAAAGTGATTGGAGGGCAACTAACCCCCTTCTCACGCCCACCATTTCCCCAAAAACAGGCAATCAAAATTTTGAGATATCTGTTTTGTTCAACGCAGTTGAAAGTTTTGGATATTAGGTCTTTGAGGATAATACCCCCCACACACACACGCTCCCCTCTTATAAGTTATGCCCTTGGGGCATATAAGGATTTTTTTTATAGAAAGCGTTGTCGTAGAAATCTCAAAAGGGGCTCATTTGACTGGAAATTGAAAGGGCTAGTGCCCTTTTGAATAGTAGAAAGTGACTGGAGGGCAACTAATTCCCCTCTCACACCGACCATTTCCCCAAACACATCCAATCAACATTTTGAGATAGCCATTTTTTTTCACGTAGTTGAGAGTTAAAGAAAATAGGTTTTCAATAATGACACCCACCCCCCACAGCCCTCAGGGTAAGGGTTGTAATTTATACCCTGGGAATATATAAGGTTTTCATTGAAAGCGTTGTCGTAGAAACTTCAAAAAGGGCTCATTTCATTGGAAATTGAAAGGGCTAGTGCGCTTTTTAATAGTCGAAAGTGATTTGAGGGCAGCTAACGCCCCTCTCACGTCCACCATTTTTCCAAATAATCCAATCATAATTTCTAGATAGCCATTTTGTTCAACGTAGTTGAAAGTTCTGGAAATCAGGTCTTTGAGGATGACTAACCCCCCGCCCCACCCCTTAGGGCAAGGGTTGTAAGTTATGCCCTCTGGACACATAATTTTTATATAGAAAGCGTTGTCGTAGAAACTTCAAAAAGGGTTCATTCAATTTGAAATTGAAAGGCTAGTGTCCTTTTTAATAGTCAGAAGTGATTGGAAGGTAACTAACACCCCTTCTACGCCCACCATTTTGCCAAACACATCCAATAAAATTTTGAGATAGCCATTTTGTTCAACGTAGTTGAAAGATCTAGATAGTATGTCTTTGAGGAAGACTCCCCCCCCACAGGCCCCAGGGCAAGGATTGTAATTTATGCCCTGGGAACATATAAGATTTTTATTGAATGCGTTGTCGCAGAAACTTCAAAAATGGCTCATTCGATTGGAAATTCAAAACGGCTAGTGCCTTTTTAAATAATCGAAAGTGATTGGAGGGCAACTAACGCCCCTCTCACGCCCATCATTTACCAAAACATATGCAATCAAAAGTTTCAGATAAGCTTTTTGTTTAACGTAGTTGAAAGTTCTGGAAACTAGGTCATTGAAGATGACAAACCCACCACAGCCCTCAGGGCGAGGGTTGTAAGCTATGCCCTGAGGGCATATAAGGTTTTTATAGAAAACGTTGTCGTAAAAACTTCAAAAAGGGCTCATTTAATTGGAGATCGAAGGGGATAGTGCCCTTTTTAATAGTCAAAGTTATTTGAGGGCAGCTTACCACCCTCTCACTGCCCACCATTTTCCCAAATAATCCATTCATAATTTTGAGATAGCCATTTAGATCAAAGAAGTTGAAAATTCTGGAAATCATGTCTTTGAGGATGACACACCCCCCAGCCCTCAGGGCAAGGGTTGTAAGTTATGCCCTTGGGACATATAAGTGTTGTCGTAGAAACTTCAAAAAGGGCTCATTGAATTTGAAATTGAAAGGGTTAGTGCCCTTTTTGATAGTCAAAAGTGATTGAGGAAAACTAAACCCCCCCCCTCTCACGCCCACCATTTCCCCAAAAAAAGGCAATCAAAATTTTGAGACATCTGTTTCTTTCAACGCAGTTGAAAGTTTTGGAAATTAGGTCTTTGAGGATGATACCCCCCACACACACACGCTCGCCCTCTTATAAGTTATGCCCTTGGGGCATATAAGGTTTTTTTTTATACAAAGTTTTGTCGTAGAATCTCAAAAGGGCTCATTCGATTGGAAATTGAAAGGGCTAGTGCCCTTTTAAATAGTAGAAAGTGACTGGAGGGCAACTAATTCCCCTCTGACACCGACCATTTCCCCAAACACATCCAATCAACATTTTGAGATAGCCGTTTTTTTTCACGTAGTTGAGAGTTAAAGAAAATAGGTTTTCAAGAATGACACCCACCCCCCACAGCCCTTAGGGTAAGGGTTGTAACTTATACCATGGGAACATATAGGTTTTCATTGAAAGCGTTGTCGTAGAAAACTTCAAAAAGGGCTCATTCATTGGAAATTGAAAGGACTAGTTCGCTTTTTAATAGTCGAAAGTGATTTGAGGGCAGCTAACGCCCCTCTCACGTCCACCATTTTTCCAAATAATCCAATCATAATTTCTAGATAGCCATTTTGTTCAACGTAGTTGAAAGTTCTGGAAATCATGTCTTTGAGGATGACTAACCCCCCACCCCACCCCTTAGGGCAAGGTTGTAAGTTATGCCCTCTGGACACATAATTTTTATATAGAAAGCGTTGTCGTAGAAACTTCAAAAAGGGTTCATTCAATTTGAAATTGAAAGGGCTAGTGTCCCTTTTTAATAGTCAGAAGTGATTGAAGGTAACTAACACCCCTTCCACCGCCACCATTTTGCCAAACACATCCAATAAAAAGTTTTGAGATAGCCATTTTGTTCAGCGTAGTTGAAAGATCTAGATTGTATGTCTTTGAGGAAGACTCCCCCCCCACAAGCCCGAGGGCAAGGATTGTAATTTATGCCCTGGGAACATATAAGATTTTTATTGAATGCGTTGTCGTAGATACTTCAAAAATGGCTCATTCGATTGGAAATTCATAACGGCTAGTGCCTTTTTAAATAATCGAAAGCGATTGGAGGGCAACTAACGCCCCTCTCACGCCCATCATTTCCCAAAACATATCCAATCAAAAGTTTCAGATAAGCTTTTTTCTTTAACTTAGTTGAAAGTTCTGGAAACTAGGTCATTGAAGATGACAAACCCACCACAGCCCTCAGGGCGAGGATTGTAAGCTATGCCTTGAGGGCATATAAGGTTTTTATTGAAAACGTTGTCGTAAAAACTTCAAAAAGGGCTCATTTAATTGGATATCGAAGGGATAGTGCCCTTTTTAATAGTCAAAAGTTATTTGAGGGCAGCTTACCCCCCTCTCACGCCCACCATTTTCCCAAATAATCCAATCATAATTTTGAGATAGCCATTTAGATCAAAGAAGTTGAAAGTTCTGGAAATCATGTCTTTGAGGATGACACACCCCCCCAGCCCTCAGGGCAAGGGTTGTAAGTTATGCCCTTGGGACATATAAGTGTTGTCGTAGAAACTTCAAAAAGGGCTCATTCAATTTGAAATTGAAAGGGTTAGTGCCCTTTTTGATAGTCAAAAGTGATTTGAGGAAAACTAACCCCCCCCCTCTCACGCCCACCATTTCCCCAAAAAAAGGCAATCAAAATTTTGAGATATCTGTTTTGCTCAACGCAGTTGAAAGTTTTTTAAATTAGGTCTTTGAGGATGATACCCCCCACACACACACGCTCCCCTCTTATAAGTTATGCCCTTGGTCATATAAGGATTTTTTTATACAAAGCGTTGTCGTAGAAATCTCAAAAGGGGCTCATTCGATTGGAAATTGAAAGGGCTCGTGCCCTTTTAAATAGTAGAAAGTGACTGGAGGGCAACTAATTCCCCTCTCACACCGACCATTTCCCCAAACACATCCAATCAACATTTTGAGATAGCCATTTTTTTTTTCACGTAGTTGAGTAGTTAAAGAAAATAGGTTTTCAAGAATGAAACCCACCCCCCACAGCCCTTAGGGTAAGGGTTGTAATTTATACCCTGGGAACATATAAGGTTTTCATTGAAAGCGTTTGTCGTAGAAAACTTCAAAAGGGCTCATTTCATTGGAAATTGAAAGGACTAGTTCGCTTTTTTAATAGTCGAAAGTGATTTGAGGGCAGCTAACGCCCCTCTCACGTCCACCATTTTTCCAAATAATCCAATCATAATTTCTAGATAGCCATTTTGTTCAACGTAGTTGAAAGTTCTGGAAATCATGTCTTTGAGGATGACTAACCCCCGCCCCACCCCTTAGGGCAAGGGTTGTAAGTTATGCCCTCTGGACACATAATTTTTATATAGAAAGCGTTGTCGTAGAAACTTCAAAAAGGGTTCATTCAATTTGAAATTGGAAAGGGCTAGTGTCCTTTTTAATAGTCAGAAGTGATTGGAAGGTAACTAACACCCCTTCCACGCCCACCATTTTGCCAAAACACATCCAATAAAAATTTTGAGATAGCCATTTTGTTCAGCGTAGTTGAAAGATCTAGATAGTATGTCTTTGAGGAAGACTTCCCCTCCCCCCCCCCCCACGGGCCCCAGGGCAAGGATTGTAATTTATGCCCTGGGAACATATAAGATTTGTATTGAATGCGTTGTCGTAGAAACTTCAAAAATGGCTCATTCGATTGGAAATTCATAACGGCTAGTGCCTTTTTAAATAATCGAAAGCGATTGGAGGGCAACTAACGCCCCTCTCACGCCCATCATTTCCCAAAACATATCCAATCAAAAGTTTCAGATAAGCTTTTTGTTTAACGTAGTTGAAAGTTCTGGAAACTAGGTCATTGAAGATGAAAAACCCACCACAGCCCTCAGGGCGAGGGTTGTAAGCTATGCCCTGAGGGCATATAAGGTTTTTTATAGAAAACGTTGTCGTAAAAACTTCAAAAAGGGCTCATTTAATTGGAGATCGAAGGGGATAGTGCCCTTTTTAATAGTCGAAAGTTATTTGAGGGCAGCTTACCCCCCTCTCACGCCCACCATTTTCCCAAATAATCCAATCATAATTTTGAGATAGCCATTTAGATCAAAGAAGTTGAAAGTTCTGGAAATCATGTCTTTGAGGATGACACCACCCCCAGCCCTCAGGGCAAGGGTTGTAAGTTATGCCCTTGGGACATATAAGTGTTGTCGTAGAAACTTCGAAAAGGGCTCATTCAATTTGAAATTGAAAGGGTTAGTGCCCTTTTTGATAGTCAAAAGTGATTGGAGGAAAACTACCCCCCCCCCCTCTCCACGCCCACCATTTCCCCAAAAACATGGAATCAAATTTTGAGATATCCGTGTTATTCAACGCAGTTGAAAGTTTTGGAAATTAGGTCTTTGAGGGTGATACCCCCCCCACACACCCCTCACGGTAAGGGTTGAAAGTTATGCCCTTGGGGCATCTAAGGTTTTTGTAGAAAGCTTTGTCGTGGAAGTTTTCCAAAGGGCTCATTCGATTGGAAATTGAAAGGGCTAGTGACCTTTTATATATTAGAAAGTGATTGGAGGGCAACTAATCCCCCTGTCACACCCATCATTTCCCAATACACATACAATCAACATTTTGAGATAGCCATTTTTTTCAACGTAGTTTGGGAGTTAAGCAAATTAGGTTTTTCAGGGATGACACCCTCCCCCCCCCCCCTCACCCAAAACCCTCAGGGTGAGGGCTATAAATTATGCTCTGGGGGCATATAAGGTTTTTACAGAAGGTGGTGTTGTAAAAACTTAAAGAAGGGTGCTCATTCGATTGGAAATTGAGAGAGCTAGTGCTCTTTTTAATAGTCGAAAGTGATTCAAGGGCATCCACCCCCCTTTGAAGCCCGCCATTTCCCAAACCCACCCAATGAAAATTTTTAGTTAACCATTTTGTTCAACGTAGTTTAAAGTTCTGGAATTTAACTCGTTGAGGATTACGCCCCCCAAAAAAAACCTCGGGGCAAGGGTTGTAAGTTATGCCCTTGGGACATATAAGGTTCTTATAGAAAGCGTTGTCGTAGAAACTTCAAAAGGAATCAGTCAATTTGAAATTGAAAAGGCTAGTTCCCTTGTTAATAGTCGAAAGTGATTGGAGGGCAACTAACCCCCTTCTCACGCCCACCATTTCCCCAAAAACAGGCAATTAAAATTTTGAGCTATCTGTTTTGTTCAATGCAGTTGAAAGCTTTGGAAATTAGGTCTTTGAGGATGATACCCCCCACACACACACGTTGCCCTCTTATAAGTTATGCCATTGGGGCATATAAGGTTTTTTATAGAAAGCGTTGTCGTAGAAATCTCAAAAAGGGCTCATTCGATTGGAAATTGAAAGGGCTAGTGCCCTTTTAAATAGTAGAAAGTGATTGGAGGGTAACTAATTCCCCTCTCACACCGACCATTTCCCCAAACACATCCAATCAACATTTTGAGATAGCCATTTTTTTCACGTAGTTGAGAGTTAAAGAAAATAGGTTTTCAAGAATGACACCCACCCCCCACAGCCCTCAGGGTAAGGGCTGTAATTTATACTCTGGGAACATATAAGGTTCTTATTGAAGTGTTGTCGTAGAAACTTCAAAAAGGGCTCATTCGACTGGAAATTGAGAGATCTAGTGCTCTTTTTAATAGTCGAAAGTGATTCAAGGGATCATCCAACCCCCCTCTCACGCCCACCATTTCCCCAAGCCCAACCAATCAAAATTTTTAGATAACCATTTTGTTCAACATAGTTTAAAATTTGGAACTTAAGTCTTTGAGGAATGACATCCCCTCCCAAAAAAACTCAGGGTAAGGGTTGTAAGTTGAGTCCTGGGGCATATGAGGTTTTATAGAAAGCGTTGTTGTAGAAAATTCAAAAAGAGCTGTATTCAATTGGAAATTGAGACGGCTAGTGCCCTTATTAATAATCAAAAGCGATTGGAGGGCGTATACCCCCCCCCCCCCCCCTCGACCATCATTTCCCCAACACTTGCAATTAACATTTTGATATAGCCATTGTGTTGAACGTAGTTGAAGGGTTCGTAAATTATGTTTTTGAGTATGACAACCCCCTCCCCCCACAACCCTCAGGGCTAAGGTGTGTAAGTTTTGCCCTATGGGCATATAAGGTTTTTATAGAATGTGTTGTCGTAGAAACTTAAAAAAAGGCTCATTTAATTGGAAATAAAGATGACTAGTGCCCTTGTTAATAGTCAAAAGCGATAGATGGGGGAATGCCCCCCTATGCCCATCATTTCCCCACACACTTAAGATCGACATGTTGGTATAGTCATTTTGTTAAACGTAGTTAAAGGGTCCAGAAATTATGTTGTTGGGTTATGAAACCCCCCCCACAGCCATGAGGGCTAACATTGTAAGCTATTCCCTGGGGGCACATAATGTTTTTGTAGAAAGCGTTGTCGAAAAACTTCAAAAAGGGGTCGTTGGATTGGAAATTGAGGGGGATATTGTCCTTTTATATAGTCGAAAGTAATCTGAGGGAGAATTACCCCAACCCCATGCTCATCATTTCCCCAAACATTTCCGATCAACATTTTGATATGACCATTTTATTCAACGTAGATAAAAAGGTCGGGAAATTATGTCTTTGAGGATGAGAATCCTCCCCCATAGCCCTCAAGACAAGGTTCCTAAGTTATGCCCTTGGGGCATGTAAGGTTATTATAGAAATTTTTTGTCGTAGAAGCAGTAAAAGGGTCTCCTTTGATAGGAAACTGAGAGGACTAGTGCCTTTTTTATTGGTCGAGTGATCAGAGGGCAAATTCCCTCCCCAGGCCTAAATTTTCCCCAAGCATTTACAATCAAAACCTTGAGTTAGCAATTTTGTTCAGCGTATCAGAAAGGTCTGGAAATTATGTTTCTGAGGATAAAAAATTCCCCCAGCCCTCAGGGCAAGAGTTGTAAGTTATGCCTTGCGGACATATAAGGTTTTCACAGAAAGCGTGGTCATATAAACTCCGTAGGGGGCTCAGTGGATTGATAATCAGATGATCTAGTGCTTTTTTTAAGAGTCAAAGTTATCAGAGGGCAGCTACCAACCCCCCCCCCCCCCCGCCACACACACAATGGATTGTCCCGAAATGCATCTAATAGAAATTTTTGAGATAACGATTCTATTCAAAATAGTCTAAATATCATACAACAAGGCTTTTGGGATTGAAACAAACCCCAGAGATTGGGGCAAGGGTTGTAAGTTATGTCCAGGGGGTATTTAAGTTTTTTATGGAAGGGATGGTTGTTTAACTTTAGAATAGGCTCAGTCTTTCTCCCTGTTTAAGACTATGTCAATATAAAACGAACGGAAATTAATCAAAAAAAATTCCATAAAATAAGTTTTTCAAAAAAGTAAAGAACTCCATTAAACCAAAAATGAACAAAAACAGAATCAAATAGTCTACCAAGCATACAACTAACACAGATCAGTATCAGTAAATAAATGAAACCAAAACAAACAGAAATTAAAATAAATAACAGAGTCATCTCAAAACGAGCTGAAATTAAGGGTTTTAAGCTGAAAGCAGGGTTTTAAACTCCCTTGCTTTCTAAAAGCCAGAATATAATTTGTACTCTACTGAAAAAAAAAATCCGTTTAAATGTTTTCACTTTTATTACTTTAAGAAATCAAAAATTAATTAAGATTATAAGGAATAAATATCAGCATATGTATATTAAACTGACAGTGCTCATTTTTTTCAGTAAATTCATTTGAATTTTTTGAGTAAAGTAAAAATTAACCTCCTAAAAAGCCCCTAAAACCACCTTTGTATTTTCTTTGGCAAAACTGTTGTCAAATGGCTCAACAAAGGCATTGTATGCTTAGCCTAAACATGTGCGGGAACTATGTCAAATCACAACTATAAGCGTTGGAATGGCAAATACAAACCGTGGGTTGAAGCTTCACTGCCAACAATTACTTACAACTTCAGACACTAAAAAGGTACGCAATAATATTTTGGATGTTCATTGATACAGCTATATGCAATAGCTGGATAGTTTTCTGTTCAGGTGTCAAAGCAATGACTTCAAGAACAGATGAATCAGTTGTATTGAGAACATTTTTATCTAAAACTGCGTTTATCGATCTTTGACCTTTCGGTTAGGACTATTTGCGTCTGGTAGTAAAGTGCCAGAGTGTAAACGTAGAGGACCCTCACCAGATTTAAAAGAGACTCCAAGTCCACCTATGAGGTCGGAGAAGCAGAGTCGTTGGAAAGAGTGTGAATCAGGTGATAGAATCTTCGAGTTCTATAACACAAAGTAAAACTTTATCCTTTCAACCTGTTTCAAGGGGCTAAGGTTGTATCTTTACCACAAGATGTAATTTCAAGGTTTTGCAGCAATATTTCCTCATAAGCTATTGTTGTCAATGGTACTATTAAGGGGTCACTTGGAATGTGTTTCAGATTTTTAGCAAGACGGATTCTAATAGTGGCTTATATGGGATTAATATTAGCGTTTAGAAAACGTTCTTTATAAAAATGTTTTAAACGAAACTAAGGAGCGTTAGCAAAAACCCAAAATGAGCAAAAATAGTCATATGTCATTTGTTTCAACAAAATAACCTTAACGAAAACTTAAAGCAGAGAGAAATTGTCGCAAATAAAGTGGGGGTTACTCTTTACCCTCTGAAAGCTAAAATGTTTTTGGATTTTCTGAAACAATTAAGTATTTTAAATACTGAGCTTCGTATTTGTGATAATAAAAATACAAAAAAATGTTACTAGTTTAAATGAAAAAAAAACCATTAGAATAAACTTGTTTGTGACTATAATTAAAAGAACACTTGATTTAGCAGTTGGAATCTACCTTCTGAAGAACCACTTTAAGTTATGAAATAATCTTATTCAAGATTAATTCAAACGTTGTCAACATCCCTAGCATGTTAACTTCAAGTAAAATAATTGAATAAAATAAATTCTAATTGATTAGTAATAATAACTTTTTCAACAGCTTAACAAAACAAACTTCATGTTGAATTTATTCAAAATGTACTAAATTGAATAAACCACGTGATTTGTCTCATTTGATAAAAATTGCGTTATAGACACATTTCAAATCAGTTTCCCTATTAAATAGATTTTTTTTTCTCTCTCCTTGGTGTTTTTTTGTACCAAGAAAACAATACATTAAAGACAGAAATCACTAGATCATTTCAAGGAAGTCGCTGTTTTCAGTGATATGTGGTGACAACATAATATTCTACTGGACAAAGATCCCTCTTAGGAAAGGATATAAGTTTTAAGCTGGTGTCAAAAGATAGTATTTCTGGCTCTATATTAAGATGAGTTATGAGGATATTTATCAAAACTCTCCCATTTCGTAAAGTTCCTACCTTTTCGTTTTTACTTCTGTCTCCATTCTTATATTACTACTGTGACGATACATATTGAATCATTGGAATCAGTTTGAATACCAGTACTGTTTATTACAGCGCCTCGATTTTATTACCAAAATACTTAATAGTTGAAAAGAAAATGGTTCAGACTTAAAGATAATTCATTTTAAATTTACTTAAATATTAAAAATTTATTAAATTTTCAAATAGTTTTTTAGATCATCAGGCTATAGGTGACGTATGAAAAAACGAAGAACGAAATAACTAAAGAAAACAAAAAGACAATAACAGACGAGAATAATTTTCAACCATTGAATAAACAAGTAAATTTTGGAATCGTTTCTCATTAGCAGAAGAAACAAAATGTGTCGGTATTAACTGGCTAAAAAGCATTCTAGTTTGTTTTTGCTTTCTTCACTTTTTTCATTTTTCGTTTTAAACACGGAAAACATGAAGAATGAACATACTGAAGAAAACAAAAATACAATAACAGACGAGAATAATTTTCAACCAGTGAATAAACAAACAATTTTTTGAATCGTTTCTCATTAGCAGAAGAAACAAAATGTGTCGGTATTAACTGGCTGAAAAGCATTCTAGTTTGTTTTTGCTTTCTTCACTTTTTCATTCTTCGTTTTAAACATGGAAAACATGAAGAATGAACATACTGAAGAAAACAAAAATACAATAACAGACGTGAATAATTTTCAACCAGTGAATAAACAAATAATTTTTGGAATCGTTTCTCATTAGGAGAAGAAACAAAATGTGTCGGTATTAACTGACTGAAAAGCATTCTACTTTGTTTTTGCTTTCTTCAATTGTTTCATTCTTCGTTTTAAACATGGAAAACATGAAGAATGAACATACTGAAGAAAACAAAAATACAATAACAGACGTGAATAATTTTCAGCCAGTGAATAAAAAAATAATTTTTGGAATCATTTCTCATTAGGAGAAGAAACAAAATGTGTCGGTATTAACTGGCTGAAAAGCATTCTAGTTTGTTTTTGCTTTCTTCACTTTTTTCATTCTTCGTTTTAAACATGGAAAACATGAAGAATGAACATACTGAAGAAAACAAAAACACAATAACAGACGTGAATAATTTTCAACCAGTGAATAAACAAATAATTTTTGGAATCGTTTCTCATTAGGAGAAGAAACAAAATGTGTCGGTATTAACTGGCTGAAAAGCATTCTAGTTTGTTTTTGCTTTCTTCACTTTTTTCATTCTTCGTTTTAAACATGGAAAACATGAAGAATGAACATACTGAAGAAAACAAAAATACAATAACAGACGTGAATAATTTTCAGCCAGTGAATAAAAAAATAATTTTTGGAATCATTTCTCATTAGGAGAAGAAACAAAATGTGTCGGTATTAACTGGCTGAAAAGCATTCTAGTTTGTTTTTGCTTTCTTCACTTTTTTCATTCTTCGTTTTAAACATGGAAAACATGATGAATGAACATACTGAAGAAAACAAAAATACAATAACAGACGTGAATAATTTTCAACCAGTGAATAAACAAATAATTTTTGGAATCGATTCTCATTAGGAGAAGAAACAAAATGCGTCAGTATTAATTGGCTGAAAAGCATTCTAGTTTGTTTTTGCTTTCTTCACTTTTTTCATTCTTCGTTTTAAACATGGAAAACATGAAGAATGAACATACTGAAGAAAACAAAAATACAATAACAGACGTGAATAATTTTCAGCCAGTGAATAATAAAATAATTTTTGGAATCATTTCTCATTAGGAGGAGAAACAAAATGTGTCGGTATTAACTGGCTGAAAAGCATTCTAGTTTGTTTTTGCTTTCTTCACTTTTTTAATTCTTCGTTTTAAACATGGAAAACATGAAGAATGAGCATACTGAAGAAAACAAAAAGATAATAACAGACGAGTATAATTTCCAGCCAGTGAATAAACAAATAATTTTTGGAATCGTTTCTCATTAGGAGAAGAAACAAAATGTGTCGGTATTAACTGGCTGAAAAGCATTCTAGTTTGTTTTTGCTTTCTTCACTTTTTTCATTCTTCGTTTTAAACATGGAAAACATGAAGAATGAACATAATGAAGAAAACAAAAATACAATAACAGACGTGAATAATTTTCAGCCAGTGAATAAAAAAATAATTTTTGGAATCATTTCTCATTAGGAGAAGAAACAAAATGTGTCGGTATTAACTGGCTGAAAAGCATTCTAGTTTGTTTTTGCTTTCTTCACTTTTTTCATTCTTCGTTTTAAAACATGGAAAACATGATGAATGAACATACTGAAGAAAACAAAAATACAATAACAGACGTGAATAATTTTCAACCAGTGAATAAACAAATAATTTTTGGAATCGATTCTCATTAGGAGAAGAAACAAAATGCGTCAGTATTAACTGGCTGAAAAGCATTCTAGTTTGTTTTTGCTTTCTTCACTTTTTTCATTCTTCGTTTTAAACATGGAAAACATGAAGAATGAACATACTGAAGAAAACAAAAATACAATAACAGACGTGAATAATTTTCAACCAGTGAATAAAAAAATAATTTTTGGAGTCATTTCTCATTAGGAGAAGAAACAAAATGTGTCGGTATTAACTGGCTGAAAAGCATTCTAATTTGTTTTTGCTTTCTTCACTTTTTTCATTCTTCGTTTTGAACATGGAAAACATGAAGAATGAACATACTGAAGAAAACAAAAATACAATAACAGACGTGAATAATTTTCAACCAGTGAATAAACAAATAATTTTTGGAATCGTTTCTTATTAGGAGAAGAAACAAAATGTGTCGGTATTAACTGGCTGAAAAGCATTCTAGTTTGTTTTTGCTTTCTTTACATTTTTCATTCTTCGTTTAAACATGGAAAACATCAAGAATGAACATACTGAAGAAAACAAAAATACAATAACAGACGTGAATAATTTTCAACCAGTGAATAAAAAAATAATTTTTGGAATCGTTTCTCATTAGGAGAAGAAACAAAATGTGTAGTATTAACTGGAATCATTTCTCATTAGGAGAAGAAACAAAATGTGTCAGTATTAACTGGCTGAAAAGCATTCTAGTTTGTTTTTGCTTTCTTCACTTTTTTCATTCTTCGTTTTAAACATGGAAAACATGATGAATGAACATACTGAAGAAAACAAAAATACAATAACAGACGTGAATAATTTTCAACCAGTGAATAAACAAATAATTTTTGGAATCGATTCTCATTAGGAGAAGAAACAAAATGCGTCAGTATTAACTGGCTGAAAAGCATTCTAGTTTGTTTTTGCTTTCTTCACTTTTTTCATTCTTCGTTTTAAACATGGAAAACATGAAGAATGAACATACTGAAGAAAACAAAAATACAATAACAGACGTGAATAATTTTCAGCCAGTGAATAATAAAATAATTTTTGGAATCATTTCTCATTAGGAGGAGAAACAAAATGTGTCGGTATTAACTGGCTGAAAAGCATTCTAGTTTGTTTTTGCTTTCTTCACTTTTTTAGTTCTTCGTTTTAAACATGGAAAACATGAAGAATGAGCATACTGAAGAAAACAAAAAGACAATAACAGACGAGAATAATTTCCAGCCAGTGAATAAACAAATAATTTTTGGAATCGTTTCTCATTAGGAGAAGAAACAAAATGTGTCGGTATTAACTGGCTGAAAAGCATTCTAGTTTGTTTTTGCTTTCTTCACTTTTTTCATTCTTCGTTTTAAACATGGAAAACATGAAGAATGAACATATTGAAGAAAACAAAAACACAATAACAGACGTGAATAATTTTCAACCAGTGAATAAAAAAATAATTTTTGGAGTCATTTCTCATTAGGAGAAGAAACAAAATGTGTCGGTATTAACTGGCTGAAAAGCATTCTAATTTGTTTTTGCTTTCTTCACTTTTTTCATTCTTCGTTTTAAACATGGAAAACATGAAGAATGAACATACTGAAGAAAACAAAAATACAATAACAGACGTGAATAATTTTCAACCAGTGAATAAACAAATAATTTTTGGAATCGTTTCTCATTAGGAGAAGAAACAAAATGTGTCGGTATAACTGGCTGAAAAGCATTCTAGTTTGTTTTTGCTTTCTTTACTTTTTTCATTCTTCGTTTAAACATGGAAAACATCAAGAATGAACATACTGAAGAAAACAAAAATACAATAACAGACGTGAATAATTTTCAACCAGTGAATAAAAAAATAATTTTTGGAATCGTTTCTCATTAGGAGAAGAAACAAAATGTGTAGGTATTAACTGGCTGAAAAGCATTCTAGTTTGTTTTTGCTTTCTTCACTTTTTTCATTCTTCGTTTTAAACATGGAAAACATGAAGAATGAACATACTGAAGAAAACAAAAATACAATAACAGACGTGAATAATTTTCAGCCAGTGAATAAAAAAAAAAAATTTTGGAATCATTTCTCATTAGGAGAAGAAACAAAATGTGTCGGTATTAACTGGCTGAAAAGCATTCTAGTTTGTTTTTGCTTTCTTCACTTTTTTCATTCTTCGTTTTAAACATGGAAAACATGAAGAATGAACATACTGAAGAAAACAAAAATACAATAACAGACGTGAATAATTTTCAGCCAGTGAATAAAAAAAATTTTTGGAATCATTTCTCATTAGGAGAAGAAACAAAATGTGTCGGTATTAACTGGCTGAAAAGCATTCTAGTTTGTTTTTGCTTTCTTCACTTTTTTCATTCTTCGTTTTAAACATGGAAAACATGAAGAATGGACATACTGAAGAAAACAAAAAGACAATAACAGACGAGAATAATTTCCAGCCAGTGAATAAAACAAATAATTTTTGGAATCGTTTCTCATTAGGAGAAGAAACAAAATGTGTCGGTATTAACTGGCTGAAAAGCATTCTAGTTTGTTTTTGCTTTCTTCACTTTTTTCATTCTTCGTTTTAAACATGGAAAACATGAAGAATGAACATACTGAAGAAAACAAAAACACAATAACAGACGTGAATAATTTTCAACCAGTGAATAAACAAATAATTTTTGGAATCGTTTCTCATTAGGAGAAGAAACAAAATGTGTCGGTATTAACTGGCTGAAAAGCATTCTAGTTTGGTTTTGCTTTCTTCACTTTTTTCATTCTTCGTTTTAAACATGGAAAACATGAAGAATGAAAGTACTGAAGAAAACAAAAATACAATAACAGACGTGAATAATTTTCAGCCAGTGAATAAAAAAATAATTTTTGGAATCATTTCTCATTAGGAGAAGAAACAAAATGTGTCGGTATTAACTGGCTGAAAAGCATTCTAGTTTGTTTTTGCTTTCTTCACTTTTTTCATTCTTCGTTTTAAACATGGAAAACATGAAGAATGAACATACTGAAGAAAACAAAAATACAATAACAGACGTGAATTATTTTCAACCAGTGAATAAACAAACAATTTTTGGAATCGTTTCTCATTAGGAGAAGAAACAAAATGTGTCGGTATTAACTGGCTGAAAAGCATTCTAGTTTGGTTTTGCTTTCTTCACTTTTTTCATTCTTCGTTTTAAACATGGAAAACATGAAGAATGAACATACTGAAGAAAACAAAAAGACAATAACAGACGAGAATAATTTCCAGCCAGTGAATAAAACAAATAATTTTTGGAATCGTTTCTCATTAGGAGAAGAAACAAAATGTGTCGGTATTAACTGGCTGAAAAGCATTCTAGTTTGTTTTTGCTTTCTTCACTTTTTTCATTCTTCGTTTTAAACATGGAAAACATGAAGAATGAACATACTGAAGAAAACAAAAACACAATAACAGACGTGAATAATTTTCAACCAGTGAATAAACAAATAATTTTTGGAATCGTTTCTCATTAGGAGAAGAAACAAAATGTGTCGGTATTAACTGGCTGAAAAGCATTCTAGTTTGGTTTTGCTTTCTTCACTTTTTTCATTCTTCGTTTTAAACATGGAAAACATGAAGAATGAAAGTACTGAAGAAAACAAAAATACAATAACAGACGTGAATAATTTTCAGCCAGTGAATAAAAAAATAATTTTTGGAATCATTTCTCATTAGGAGAAGAAACACAATGTGTCGGTATTAACTGGCTGAAAAGCATTCTAGTTTGTTTTTGCTTTCTTCACTTTTTTCATTCTTCGTTTTAAACATGGAAAACATGAAGAATGAACATACTGAAGAAAACAAAAATACAATAACAGACGTGAATAATTTTCAGCCAGTGAATAAACAAACAATTTTTGGAATCGTTTCTCATTAGGAGAAGAAACAAAATGTGTCGGTATTAACTGGCTGAAAAGCATTCTAGTTTGTTTTTGCTTTCTTCACTTTTTTCATTCTTCGTTTTAAACATGGAAAACATGAAGAATGAACATACTGAAGAAAACAAAAACACAATAACAGACGTGAATAATTTTCAGCCAGTGAATAAAAAAATAATTTTTGGAATCATTTCTCATTAGGAGAAGAAACAAAATGTGTCGGTATTAACTGGCTGAAAAGCATTCTAGTTTGTTTTTGCTTTCTTCACTTTTTTCATTCTTCGTTTTAAACATGGAAAACATGAAGAATGAACATACTGAAGAAAACAAAAATACAATAACAGACGTGAATAATTTTCAACCAGTGAATAAACAAATAATTTTTGGAATCGTTTCTCATTAGGAGAAGAAACAAAATGTGTCGGTATTAACTGGCTGAAAAGCATTCTAGTTTGTTTTTGCTTTCTTCACTTTTTTCATTCTTCGTTTTAAACATGGAAAACATGAAGAATGAACATACTGAAGAAAACAAAAATACAATAACAGACGTGAATAATTTTCAACCAGTGAATAAAAAAATAATTTTTGGAATCGTTTCTCATTAGGAGAAGAAACAAAATGTGTCGGTATTAACTGGCTGAAAAGCATTCTAGTTTGTTTTTGCTTTCTTCACTTTTTTCATTCTTCGTTTTAAACATGGAAAACATGAAGAATGAACATACTGAAGAAAACAAAAATACAATAACAGACGTGAATAATTTTCAGCCAGTGAATAAAAAAATAATTTTGGAATCATTTCTCATTAGGAGAAGAAACAAAATGTGTCGGTATTAACTGGCTGAAAAGCATTCTAGTTTGTTTTTGCTTTCTTCACTTTTTTCATTCTTCGTTTTAAACATGGAAAACATGAAGAATGAACATACTGAAGAAAACAAAAATACAATAACAGACGTGAATAATTTTCAGCCAGTGAATAAAAAAATAATTTTTGGAATCATTTCTCATTAGGAGAAGAAACAAAATGTGTCGGTATTAACTGGCTGAAAAGCATTCTAGTTTGTTTTTGCTTTCTTCACTTTTTTCATTCTTCGTTTTAAACATGGAAAACATGAAGAATGAACATACTGAAGAAAACAAAAAGACAATAACAGACGTGAATAATTTTCAGCCAGTGAATAAAAAAAATAATTTTTGGAATCGTTTCTCATTAGGAGAAGAAACAAAATGTGTCGGTATTAACTGGCTGAAAAGCATTCTAGTTTGTTTTTGCTTTCTTCACTTTTTTCATTCTTCGTTTTAAACATGGAAAACATGAAGAATGAACATACTGAAGAAAACAAAAACACAATAACAGACGTGAATAATTTTCAACCAGTGAATAAACAAATAATTTTTGGAATCGTTTCTCATTAGGAGAAGAAACAAAATGTGTCGGTATTAACTGGCTGAAAAGCATTCTAGTTTGTTTTTGCTTTCTTCACTTTTTTCATTCTTCGTTTTAAACATGGAAAACATGAAGAATGAACATACTGAAGAAAACAAAAATACAATAACAGACGTGAATAATTTTCAGCCAGTGAATAAAAAAATAATTTTTGGAATCATTTCTCATTAGGAGAAGAAACAAAATGTGTCGGTATTAACTGGCTGAAAAGCATTCTAGTTTGTTTTTGCTTTCTTCACTTTTTTCATTCTTCGTTTTAAACATGGAAAACATGAAGAATGAACATACTGAAGAAAACAAAAATACAATAACAGACGTGAATAATTTTCAGCCAGTGAATAAACAAACAATTTTTGGAATCGTTTCTCATTAGGAGAAGAAACAAAATGTGTCGGTATTAACTGGCTGAAAAGCATTCTAGTTTGTTTTTGCTTTCTTCACTTTTTTCATTCTTCGTTTTAAACATGGAAAACATGAAGAATGAAAATACTGAAGAAAACAAAAATACAATAACAGACGTGAATAATTTTCAGCCAGTGAATAAAAAAATAATTTTTGGAATCATTTCTCATTAGGAGAAGAAACAAAATGTGTCGGTATTAACTGGCTGAAAAGCATTCTAGTTTGTTTTTGCTTTCTTCACTTTTTTCATTCTTCGTTTTAAACATGGAAAACATGAAGAATGAACATACTGAAGAAAACAAAAATACAATAACAGACGTGAATAATTTTCAACCAGTGAATAAACAAACAATTTTTGGAATCGTTTCTCATTAGGAGAAGAAACAAAATGTGTCGGTATTAACTGGCTGAAAAGCATTCTAGTTTGTTTTTGCTTTCTTCACTTTTTTCATTCTTCGTTTTAAACATGGAAAACATGAAGAATGAACATACTGAAGAAAACAAAAACACAATAACAGACGTGAATAATTTTCAACCAGTGAATAAACAAATAATTTTTGGAATCGTTTCTCATTAGGAGAAGAAACAAAATGTGTCGGTATTAACTGGCTGAAAAGCATTCTAGTTTGTTTTTGCTTTCTTCACTTTTTTCATTCTTCGTTTTAAACATGGAAAACATGAAGAATGAACATACTGAAGAAAACAAAAACACAATAACAGACGTGAATAATTTTCAACCAGTGAATAAACAAATAATTTTTGGAATCGTTTCTCATTAGGAGAAGAAACAAAATGTGTCGGTATTAACTGGCTGAAAAGCATTCTAGTTTGTTTTTGCTTTCTTCACTTTTTTCATTCTTCGTTTTAAACATGGAAAACATGAAGAATGAACATACTGAAGAAAACAAAAAGACAATAACAGACGAGAATAATTTCCAGCCAGTGAATAAAACAAATAATTTTTGGAATCGTTTCTCATTAGGAGAAGAAACAAAATGTGTCGGTATTAACTGGCTGAAAAGCATTCTAGTTTGTTTTTGCTTTCTTCACTTTTTTCATTCTTCGTTTTAAACATGGAAAACATGAAGAATGAACATACTGAAGAAAACAAAAACACAATAACAGACGTGAATAATTTTCAACCAGTGAATAAACAAATAATTTTTGGAATCGTTTCTCATTAGGAGAAGAAACAAAATGTGTCGGTATTAACTGGCTGAAAAGCATTCTAGTTTGGTTTTGCTTTCTTCACTTTTTTCATTCTTCGTTTTAAACATGGAAAACATGAAGAATGAACATACTGAAGAAAACAAAAATACAATAACAGACGTGAATAATTTTCAGCCAGTGAATAAAAAAATAATTTTTGGAATCATTTCTCATTAGGAGAAGAAACACAATGTGTCGGTATTAACTGGCTGAAAAGCATTCTAGTTTGTTTTTGCTTTCTTCACTTTTTTCATTCTTCGTTTTAAACATGGAAAACATGAAGAATGAACATACTGAAGAAAACAAAAATACAATAACAGACGTGAATAATTTTCAACCAGTGAATAAACAAATAATTTTTGGAATCGTTTCTCATTAGGAGAAGAAACAAAATGTGTCGGTATTAACTGGCTGAAAAGCATTCTAGTTTGTTTTTGCTTTCTTCACTTTTTTCATTCTTCGTTTTAAACATGGAAAACATGAAGAATGAATATACTGAAGAAAACAAAAACACAATAACAGACGTGAATAATTTTCAACCAGTGAATAAAAAATAATTTTTGGAGTCATTTCTCATTAGGAGAAGAAACAAAATGTGTCGGTATTAACTGGCTGAAAAGCATTCTAATTTGTTTTTGCTTTCTTCACTTTTTTCATTCTTCGTTTTAAACATGGAAAACATGAAGAATGAACATACTGAAGAAAACAAAAATACAATAACAGACGTGAATAATTTTCAACCAGTGAATAAACAAATAATTTTTGGAATCGTTTCTCATTAGGAGAAGAAACAAAATGTGTCGGTAATAACTGGCTGAAAAGCATTCTAGTTTGTTTTTGCTTTCTTTACTTTTTTCATTCTTCGTTTAAACATGGAAAACATCAAGAATGAACATACTGAAGAAAACAAAAAT
This sequence comes from Artemia sinica, assembly GCA_027921565.1. Classification (NCBI taxonomy): domain Eukaryota; kingdom Metazoa; phylum Arthropoda; class Branchiopoda; order Anostraca; family Artemiidae; genus Artemia; species Artemia sinica. Next base: position 10,332,028 of record CM051267.1, on the reverse strand, counting down.
ACAATAACAGACGTGAATAATTTTCAACCAGTGAATAAAAAAATAATTTTTGGAATCGTTTCTCATTAGGAGAAGAAACAAAATGTGTCGGTATTAACTGGCTGAAAAGCATTCTAGTTTGTTTTTGCTTTCTTCACTTTTTTCATTCTTCGTTTTAAACACGGAAAACATGAAGAATGAACATACTGAAGAAAACAAAAATACAATAACAGACGTGAATAATTTTCAGCCAGTGAATAAAAAAAAAATTTTGGAATCATTTCTCATTAGGAGAAGAAACAAAATGTGTCGGTATTAACTGGCTGAAAAGCATTCTAGGTTGTTTTTTCTTTCTTCACTTTTTTCATTCTTCGTTTTAAACATGGAAAACATGAAGAATGAACATACTGAAGAAAACAAAAATACAATAACAGACGTGAATAATTTTCAGCCAGTGAATAAAAAAAAATTTTTGGAATCATTTCTCATTAGGAGAAGAAACAAAATGTGTCGGTATTAACTGGCTGAAAAGCATTCTAGTTTGTTTTTGCTTTCTTCACTTTTTTCATTCTTCGTTTTAAACATGGAAAACATGAAGAATGAACATACTGAAGAAAACAAAAAGACAATAACAGACGAGAATAATTTCCAGCCAGTGAATAAAACAAATAATTTTTGGAATCGTTTCTCATTAGGAGAAGAAACAAAATGTGTCGGTATTAACTGGCTGAAAAGCATTCTAGTTTGTTTTTGCTTTCTTCACTTTTTTCATTCTTCGTTTTAAACATGGAAAACATGAAGAATGAACATACTGAAGAAAACAAAAACACAATAACAGACGTGAATAATTTTCAACCAGTGAATAAACAAATAATTTTTGGAATCGTTTCTCATTAGGAGAAGAAACAAAATGTGTCGGTATTAACTGGCTGAAAAGCATTCTAGTTTGTTTTTGCTTTCTTCACTTTTTTCATTCTTCGTTTTAAACATGGAAAACATGAAGAATGAAAGTACTGAAGAAAACAAAAATACAATAACAGACGTGAATAATTTTCAGCCAGTGAATAAAAAAATAATTTTTGGAATCATTTCTCATTAGGAGAAGAAACAAAATGTGTCGGTATTAACTGGCTGAAAAGCATTCTAGTTTGTTTTTGCTTTCTTCACTTTTTTCATTCTTCGTTTTAAACATGGAAAACATGAAGAATGAACATACTGAAGAAAACAAAAATACAATAACAGACGTGAATTATTTTCAACCAGTGAATAAACAAACAATTTTTGGAATCGTTTCTCATTAGGAGAAGAAACAAAATGTGTCGGTATTAACTGGCTGAAAAGCATTCTAGTTTGTTTTTGCTTTCTTCACTTTTTTCATTCTTCGTTTTAAACATGGAAAACATGAAGAATGAAAATACTGAAGAAAACAAAAATACAATAACAGACGTGAATAATTTTCAGCCAGTGAATAAAAAAATAATTTTTGGAATCATTTCTCATTAGGAGAAGAAACAAAATGTGTCGGTATTAACTGGCTGAAAAGCATTCTAGTTTGTTTTTGCTTTCTTCACTTTTTTCATTCTTCGTTTTAAACATGGAAAACATGAAGAATGAACATACTGAAGAAAACAAAAATACAATAACAGACGTGAATAATTTTCAACCAGTGAATAAACAAACAATTTTTGGAATCGTTTCTCATTAGGAGAAGAAACAAAATGTGTCGGTATTAACTGGCTGAAAAGCATTCTAGTTTGTTTTTGCTTTCTTCACTTTTTTCATTCTTCGTTTTAAACATGGAAAACATGAAGAATGAACATACTGAAGAAAACAAAAACACAATAACAGACGTGAATATTTTTCAACCAGTGAATAAACAAATAATTTTTGGAATCGTTTCTCATTAGGAGAAGAAACAAAATGTGTCGGTATTAACTGGCTGAAAAGCATTCTAGTTTGTTTTTGCTTTCTTCACTTTTTTCATTCTTCGTTTTAAACATGGAAAACATGAAGAATGAACATACTGAAGAAAACAAAAACACAATAACAGACGTGAATAATTTTCAACCAGTGAATAAACAAATAATTTTTGGAATCGTTTCTCATTAGGAGAAGAAACAAAATGTGTCGGTATTAACTGGCTGAAAAGCATTCTAGTTTGGTTTTGCTTTCTTCACTTTTTTCATTATTCGTTTTAAACATGGAAAACATGAAGAATGAACATACTGAAGAAAACAAAAAGACAATAACAGACGAGAATAATTTCCAGCCAGTGAATAAAACAAATAATTTTTGGAATCGTTTCTCATTAGGAGAAGAAACAAAATGTGTCGGTATTAACTGGCTGAAAAGCATTCTAGTTTGTTTTTGCTTTCTTCACTTTTTTCATTCTTCGTTTTAAACATGGAAAACATGAAGAATGAACATACTGAAGAAAACGAAAACACAATAACAGACGTGAATAATTTTCAACCAGTGAATAAACAAATAATTTTTGGAATCGTTTCTCATTAGGAGAAGAAACAAAATGTGTCGGTATTAACTGACTGAAAAGCATTCTAGTTTGTTTTTGCTTTCTTCAATTTTTTCATTCTTCGTTTTAAACATGGAAAACATGAAGAATGAACATACTGAAGAAAACAAAAATACAATAACAGACGTGAATAATTTTCAGCCAGTGAATAAAAAATAATTTTTGGAATCATTTCTCATTACGAGAAGAAACAAAATGTGTCGGTATTAACTGGCTGAAAAGCATTCTAGTTTGTTTTTGCTTTCTTCATTTTTTCATTCTTCGTTTTAAACATGGAAAACATGAAGAATGAACATACTGAAGAAAACAAAAATACAATAACAGACGTGAATAATTTTCAACCAGTGAATAAACAAATAATTTTTGGAATCGTTTCTCATTAGGAGAAGAAACAAAATGTGTCGGTATTAACTGGCTGAAAAGCATTCTAGTTTGTTTTTGCTTTCTTCACTTTTTTCATTCTTCGTTTTAAACATGGAAAACATGAAGAATGAACATACTGAAGAAAACAAAAATACAATAACAGACGTGAATAATTTTCAGCCAGTGAATAAAAAAATAATTTTTGGAATCATTTCTCATTAGGAGAAGAAACAAAATGTGTCGGTATTAACTGGCTGAAAAGCATTCTAGTTTGTTTTTGCTTTCTTCACTTTTTTCATTCTTCGTTTTAAACATGGAAAACATGATGAATGAACATACTGAAGAAAACAAAAATACAATAACAGACGTGAATAATTTTCAACCAGTGAATAAACAAATAATTTTTGGAATCGATTCTCATTAGGAGAAGAAACAAAATGCGTCAGTATTAACTGGCTGAAAAGCATTCTAGTTTGTTTTTGCTTTCTTCACTTTTTTCATTCTTCGTTTTAAACATGGAAAACATGAAGAATGAACATACTGAAGAAAACAAAAATACAATAACAGACGAGAATAATTTCCAGCCAGTGAATAAACAAATAATTTTTGGAATCGTTTCTCATTAGGAGAAGAAACAAAATGTGTCGGTATTAACTGGCTGAAAAGCATTCTAGTTTGTTTTTGCTTTCTTCATTTTTTCATTCTTCGTTTTAAACATGGAAAACATGAAGAATGAACATACTGAAGAAAACAAAAATACAGTAACAGACGTGAATAATTTTCAACCAGTGAATAAAAAAATAATTTTTGGAGTCATTTCTCATTAGGAGAAGAAACAAAATGTGTCGGTATTAACTGGCTGAAAAGCATTCTAGTTTGTTTTTGCTTTCTTCACTTTTTTCATTCTTCGTTTTAAACATGGAAAACATGAAGAATGAACATACTGAAGAAAACAAAAATACAATAACAGACGTGAATAGTTTTCAACCAGTAAATAAACAAATAATTTTTGGAATCGTTTCTCATTAGGAGAAGAAACAAAATGTGTCGGTATTAACTGGCTGAAAAGCATTCTAGTTTGTTTTTGCTTTCTTTACTTTTTTCATTCTTCGTTTAAACATGGAAAACATCAAGAATGAACATACTGAAGAAAACAAAAATACAATAACAGACGTGAATAATTTTCAACCAGTGAATAAAAAAATAATTTTTGGAATCGTTTCTCATTAGGAGAAGAAACAAAATGTGTAGGTATTAACTGGCTGAAAAGCATTCTAGTTTGTTTTTGCTTTCTTCACTTTTTTCATTCTTCGTTTTAAACATGGAAAACATGAAGAATGAACATACTGAAGAAAACAAAAATACAATAACAGACGTGAATAATTTTCAGCCAGTGAATAAAAAAAAATTTTGGAATCATTTCTCATTAGGAGAAGAAACAAAATGTGTCGGTATTAACTGGCTGAAAAGCATTCTAGTTTGTTTTTGCTTTCTTCACTTTTTTCATTCTTCGTTTTAAACATGGAAAACATGAAGAATGAACATACTGAAGAAAACAAAAATACAATAACAGACGTGAATAATTTTCAGCCAGTGAATAAAAAAAAATTTTTGGAATCATTTCTCATTAGGAGAAGAAACAAAATGTGTCGGTATTAACTGGTTGAAAAGCATTCTAGTTTGTTTTTGCTTTCTTCACTTTTTTCATTCTTCGTTTTAAACATGGAAAACATGAAGAATGAACATACTGAAGAAAACAAAAAGACAATAACAGACGAGAATAATTTCCAGCCAGTGAATAAAACAAATAATTTTTGGAATCGTTTCTCATTAGGAGAAGAAACAAAATGTGTCGGTATTAACTGGCTGAAAAGCATTCTAGTTTGTTTTTGCTTTCTTCACTTTTTTCATTCTTCGTTTTAAACATGGAAAACATGAAGAATGAACATACTGAAGAAAACAAAAACACAATAACAGACGTGAATAATTTTCAACCAGTGAATAAACAAATAATTTTTGGAATCGTTTCTCATTAGGAGAAGAAACAAAATGTGTCGGTATTAACTGACTGAAAAGCATTCTAGTTTGTTTTTGCTTTCTTCAATTTTTTCATTCTTCGTTTTAAACATGGAAAACATGAAGAATGAACATACTGAAGAAAACAAAAATACAATAACAGACGTGAATAATTCTCAGCCAGTGAATAAAAAAATAATTTTTGGAATCATTTCTCATTAGGAGAAGAAACAAAATGTGTCGGTATTAACTGGCTGAAAAGCATTCTAGTTTGTTTTTGCTTTCTTCATTTTTTTCATTCTTCGTTTTAAACATGGAAAACATGAAGAATGAACATACTGAAGAAAACAAAAACACAATAACAGACGTGAATAATTTTCAACCAGTGAATAAACAAATAATTTTTGGAATCGTTTCTCATTAGGAGAAGAAACAAAATGTGTCGGTATTAACTGGCTGAAAAGCATTCAAGTTTGTTTTTGCTTTCTTCACTTTTTTCATTCTTCGTTTTAAACATGGAAAACATGAAGAATGAACATACTGAAGAAAACAAAAATACAATAACAGACGTGAATAATTTTCAGCCAGTGAATAAAAAAATAATTTTGGAATCATTTCTCATTAGGAGAAGAAACAAAATGTGTCGGTATTAACTGGCTGAAAAGCATTCTAGTTTGTTTTTGCTTTCTTCACTTTTTTCATTCTTCGTTTTAAACATGGAAAACATGATGAATGAACATACTGAAGAAAACAAAAATACAATAACAGACGTGAATAATTTTCAACCAGTGAATAAACAAATAATTTTTGGAATCGATTCTCATTAGGAGAAGAAACAAAATGCGTCAGTATTAACTGGCTGAAAAGCATTCTAGTTTGTTTTTGCTTTCTTCACTTTTTTCATTCTTCGTTTTAAACATGGAAAACATGAAGAATGAACATACTGAAGAAAACAAAAATACAATAACAGACGAGAATAATTTCCAGCCAGTGAATAAACAAATAATTTTTGGAATCGTTTCTCATTAGGAGAAGAAACAAAATGTGTCGGTATTAACTGGCTGAAAAGCATTCTAGTTTGTTTTTGCTTTCTTCACTTTTTTCATTCTTCGTTTTAAACATGGAAAACATGAAGAATGAACATACTGAAGAAAACAAAAATACAATAACAGACGTGAATAATTTTCAACCAGTGAATAAAAAAATAATTTTTGGAGTCATTTCTCATTAGGAGAAGAAACAAAATGTGTCGGTATTAACTGGCTGAAAAGCATTCTAATTTGTTTTTGCTTTCTTCACTTTTTTCATTCTTCGTTTTAAACATGGAAAACATGAAGAATGAACATACTGAAGAAAACAAAAATACAATAACAGACGTGAATAATTTTCAACCAGTGAATAAAAAAATAATTTTTGGAATCGTTTCTCATTAGGAGAAGAAACAAAATGTGTAGGTATTAACTGGCTGAAAAGCATTCTAGTTTGTTTTTGCTTTCTTCACTTTTTTCATTCTTCGTTTTAAACATGGAAAACATGAAGAATGAACATACTGAAGAAAACAAAAATACAATAACAGACGTGAATAATTTTCAGCCAGTGAATAAAAAAAAAATTTTTGGAATCATTTCTCATTAGGAGAAGAAACAAAATGTGTCGGTATTAACTGGCTGAAAAGCATTCTAGTTTGTTTTTGCTTTCTTCACTTTTTTCATTCTTCGTTTTAAACATGGAAAACATGAAGAATGAACATACTGAAGAAAACAAAAATACAATAACAGACGTGAATAATTTTCAGCCAGTGAATAAAAAAAATTTTTGGAATCATTTCTCATTAGGAGAAGAAACAAAATGTGTCGGTATTAACTGGCTGAAAAGCATTCTAGTTTGTTTTTGCTTTCTTCACTTTTTTCATTCTTCGTTTTAAACATGGAAAACATGAAGAATGAACATACTGAAGAAAACAAAAAGACAATAACAGACGAGAATAATTTCCAGCCAGTGAATAAAACAAATAATTTTTGGAATCGTTTCTCATTAGGAGAAGAAACAAAATGTGTCGGTATTAACTGGCTGAAAAGCATTCTAGTTTGTTTTTGCTTTCTTCACTTTTTTCATTCTTCGTTTTAAACATGGAAAACATGAAGAATGAACATACTGAAGAAAACAAAAACACAATAACAGACGTGAATAATTTTCAACCAGTGAATAAACAAATAATTTTTGGAATCGTTTCTCATTAGGAGAAGAAACAAAATGTGTCGGTATTAACTGGCTGAAAAGCATTCTAGTTTGGTTTTGCTTTCTTCACTTTTTTCATTCTTCGTTTTAAACATGGAAAACATGAAGAATGAACATACTGAAGAAAACAAAAATACAATAACAGACGTGAATAATTTTCAGCCAGTGAATAAAAAAATAATTTTTGGAATCATTTCTCATTAGGAGAAGAAACAAAATGTGTCGGTATTAACTGGCTGAAAAGCATTCTAGTTTGTTTTTGCTTTCTTCACTTTTTTCATTCTTCGTTTTAAACATGGAAAACATGAAGAATGAACATACTGAAGAAAACAAAATACAATAACAGACGTGAATAATTTTCAACCAGTGAATAAACAAACAATTTTTGGAATCGTTTCTCATTAGGAGAAGAAACAAAATGTGTCGGTATTAACTGGCTGAAAAGCATTCTAGTTTGGTTTTGCTTTCTTCACTTTTTTCATTCTTCGTTTTAAACATGGAAAACATGAAGAATGAAAATACTGAAGAAAACAAAAATACAATAACAGACGTGAATATTTTTCAACCAGTGAATAAACAAATAATTTTTGGAATCGATTCTCATTAGGAGAAGAAACAAAATCTGTCAGTATTAACTGGCTGAAAAGCATTCTAGTTTGTTTTTGCTTTCTTTACTTTTTTCATTCTTCGTTTTAAACATGGAAAACATGAAGAATGAACATACTGAAGAAAACAAAAATACAATAACAGACGTGAATAATTTTCAGCCAGTGAATAAAAAAATAATTTTTGGAATCATTTCTCATTAGGAGGAGAAACAAAATGTGTCGGTATTAACTGGCTGAAAAGCATTCTAGTTTGTTTTTGCTTTCTTCACTTTTTTAATTCTTCGTTTTAAACATGGAAAACATGAAGAATGAACATATTGAAGAAAACAAAAAGACAATAACAGACGTGAATAATTTTCAACCAGTGAATAAACAAACAATTTTTGGAATCGTTTCTCATTAGGAGAAGAAACTAAATGTATCGGTATTAACTGGCTGAAAAGCATTCTAGTTTGTTTTTGCTTTCTTCACTTTTTTCATTCTTCGTTTTAAACATGGAAAACATGATGAATGAACATACTGAAGAAAACAAAAATACAATAACAGACGTGAATATTTTTCAACCAGTGAATAAACAAATAATTTTTGGAATCGATTCTCATTAGGAGAAGAAACAAAATGTGTCGGTATTAACTGGCTGAAAAGCATTCTAGTTTGTTTTTGCTTTCTTCACTTTTTTCATTCTTCGTTTTAAACATGGAAAACATGAAGAATGAACATACTGAAGAAAACAAAAATACAATAACAGACGTGAATAATTTTCAGCCAGTGAATAAAAAATAACTTTTGGAATCATTTCTCATTAGGAGAAGAAACAAAATGTGTCGGTATTAACTGGCTGAAAAGCATTCTAGTTTGTTATTGCTTTCTTCACTTTTTTCATTCTTCGTTTTAAACATGGAAAACATGATGAATGAACATACTGAAGAAAACAAAAATACAATAACAGACGTGAATATTTTTCAACCAGTGAATAAACAAATAATTTTTGGAATCGATTCTCATTAGGAGAAGAAACAAAATGTGTCAGTATTAACTGGCTGAAAAGCATTCTAGTTTGTTTTTGCTTTCTTTACTTTTTTCATTCTTCGTTTTAAACATGGAAAACATGAAGAATGAACATACTGAAGAAAACAAAAATACAATAACAGACGTGAATAATTTTCAGCCAGTGAATAAAAAAATAATTTTTGGAATCATTTCTCATTAGGAGGAGAAACAAAATGTGTCGGTATTAAGTGGCTGAAAAGCATTCTAGTTTGTTTTTGCTTTCTTCACTTTTTTAATTCTTCGTTTTAAACATGGAAAACATGAAGAATGAACATACTGAAGAAAATAAAAAGACAATAACAGACGAGAATAATTTCCAGCCAGTGAATAAACAAATAATTTTTGGAATCGTTTCTCATTAGGAGAAGAAACAAAATGTGTCGGTATTAACTGGCTGAAAAGCATTCTAGTTTGTTTTTGCTTTCTTCACTTTTTTCATTCTTCGTTTTAAACATGGAAAACATGAAGAATGAACTTACTGAAGAAAACAAAAATACAATAACAGACGTGAATAATTTTCAGCCAGTGAATAAAAAAATAATTTTTGGAGTCATTTCTCATTAGGAGAAGAAACAAAATGTGTCGGTATTAACTGGCTGAAAAGCATTCTAGTTTGTTTTTGCTTTCTTCACTTTTTTCATTCTTCGTTTTAAACATGGAAAACATGAAGAATGAACATACTGAAGAAAACAAAAATACAATAACAGACGTGAATAATTTTCAACCAGTGAATAAACAAATAATTTTTGGAATCGTTTCTAATTAGGAGAAGAAACAAAATGTGTCGGTATTAACTGGCTGAAAAGCATTCTAGTTTGTTTTTGCTTTCTTCACTTTTTTCATTCTTCGTTTAAACATGGAAAACATCAAGAATGAACATACTGAAGAAAACAAAAATACAATAACAGACGTGAATAATTTTCAACCAGTGAATAAAAAAATAATTTTTGGAATCGTTTCTCATTAGGAGAAGAAACAAAATGTGTAGGTATTAACTGGCTGAAAAGCATTCTAGTTTGTTTTTGCTTTCTTCACTTTTTTCATTCTTCGTTTTAAACATGGAAAACATGAAGAATGAACATACTGAAGAAAACAAAAATACAATAACAGACGTGAATAATTTTCAGCCAGTGAATAAAAAAAATAATTTTTGGAATCATTTCTCATTAGGAGAAGAAACAAAATGTGTCGGTATTAACTGGCTGAAAAGCATTCTAGTTTGTTTTTGCTTTCTTCACTTTTTTCATTCTTCGTTTTAAACATGGAAAACATGAAGAATGAACATACTGAAGAAAACAAAAAGACAATAACAGACGAGAATAATTTCCAGCCAGTGAATAAACAAATAATTTTTGGCATCGTTTCTCATTAGGTGAAGAAACAAAATGTGTTGGTATTAACTGGCTGAAAAGCATTCTAGTTTGTTTTTGCTTTCTTCACTTTTTTCATACTTCGCTTTAAACATGGAAAACATGAAGAATGAACATACTGAAGAAAACAAAAATAGAATAACAGACGTGAATAATTTTCAGCCAGTGAATAAAAAAAAATTTTTGGAATCATTTCTCATTAGGAGAAGAAACAAAATGTGTCGGTATTAACTGGCTGAAAAGCATTCTAGTTTGTTTTTGCTTTCTTCACTTTTTTCATTCTTCGTTTTAAACATGGAAAACATGAAGAATGAACATACTGAAGAAAACAAAAAGACAATAACAGACGAGAATAATTTCCAGCCAGTGAATAAAACAAATAATTTTTGGAATCGTTTCTCATTAGGAGAAGAAACAAAATGTGTCGGTATTAACTGGCTGAAAAGCATTCTAGTTTGTTTTTGCTTTCTTCATTTTTTTCATTCTTCGTTTTAAACATGGAAAACATGAAGAATGAACATACTGAAGAAAACAAAAATACAATAACAGACGTGAATAATTTTCAGTCAGTGAATAAAAAAATAGTTTTTGGAATCATTTCTCATTAGGAGAAGAAACAAAATGTGTCGGTATTAACTGGCTGAAAAGCATTCTAGTTTGTTTTTGCTTTCTTCACTTTTTTCATTCTTCGTTTTAAACATGGAAAACATGAAGAATGAAAATACTGAAGAAAACAAAATACAATAACAGACGTGAATAATTTTCAGCCAGTGAATAAAAAATAATTTTTGGAATCATTTCTCATTAGGAGAAGAAACAAAATGTGTCGGTATTAACTGGCTGAAAAGCATTCTAGTTTGTTTTTGCTTTCTTCACTTTTTTCATTCTTCGTTTTAAACATGGAAAACATGAAGAATGAACATACTGAAGAAAACAAAAATACAATAACAGACGTGAATAATTTTCAACCAGTGAATAAACAAATAATTTTTGGAATCGTTTCTCATTAGGAGAAGAATCAAAATGTGTCGGCATTAACTGGCTGAAAAGCATTCTAGTTTGTTTTTGCTTTCTTCGCTTTTTTCATTCTTCGTTTTAAACATGGAAAACATGAAGAATGAACATGCAGAAGAAAACAAAAATACAATCACAGACGTGAATAATTTTCAGCCAGTGAATAAAAAAATAATTTTTGGAATCATTTCTCATTAAGAGAAGAAACAAAATGTGTCGGTATTAACTGGCTGAAAAGCATTCTAGTTTGTTTTTGCTTTCTTCACTTTTTCATTCTTCGTTTTAAACATGGAAAACATGAAGAATGAACATACTGAAGAAAACAAAAAGACAATAACAGACGAGAATAATTTCCAGCCAGTGAATAAACAAATAATTTTTGGAATCGTTTCTCATTAGGAGAAGAAACAAAATGTGTCGGTATTAACTGGCTGAAAAGCATTCTAGTTTGTTTTTGCTTTCTTCACTTTTTTCATTCTTCGTTTTAAACATGGAAAACATGAAGAATGAACATACTGAAGAAAATTGAACATACACTTTTTTCATTCTTCGTTTTAAACATGGAAAACATGAAGAATGATCATACTGAAGAAAACAAAAATACAATAACAGACGTGAATAATCTTCAGCCAGTGAATAAAAAAATAATTTTTGGAATCATTTCTCATTAGGAGAAGAAACAAAATGTGTCGGTATTAACTGGCTGAAAAGCATTCTAGTTTGTTTTTGCTTTCTTCACTTTTTTCATTCTTCGTTTTAAACATGGAAAACATAAAGAATGAACATACTGAAGAAAACAAAAATACAATAACAGACGTGAATAATTTTCAACCAGTGAATAAACAAATAATTTTTGGAATCATTTCTCATTAGGAGAAGAAACAAAATGTGTCGGTATTAACTGGCTGAAAAGCATTCTAGTTTGTTTTTACTTTCTTCACTTTTTTCATTCTTCGTTTTAAACATGGAAAAGATGAAGAATGAACATACTGAAGAAAACAAAAATACAATAACAGACGTGAATAATTTTCAGCCAGTGAATAAAAAAATAATTTTTGGAATTATTTCTCATTAGGAGAAGAAACAAAATGTGTCGGTATTAACTGGCTGAAAAGCATTCTAGTTTGTTTTTGCTTTCTTCACTTTTTTCATTCTTCGTTTTAAACATGGAAAACATGAAGAATGAACACACTGAAGAAAACAAAAATACAATAACAGACGTGAATAATTTTCAACCAGTGAATAAACAAATAATTTTTGGAATCGTTTCTCATTAGGAGAAGAAACAAAATGTGTCGGTATTAACTGGCTGAAAAGCATTCTAGTTTGTTTTTGCTTTCTTCACTTTTTTCATTCTTCGTTTTAAACATGGAAAACATGAAGAATGAACATACTGAAGAAAACAAAAAGACAATAACAGACGAGAATAATTTCCAGCCAGTGAATAAAACAAATAATTTTCTGAATCGTTTTTCACTAGGAGAAGAAACAAAATGTGTCGGTATTAACTGGCTGAAAAGCATTCTAGTTTGTTTTTGCTTTCTTCATTTTTTTCATTCTTCGTTTTAAACATGGAAAACATGAAGAATGAACATACTGAAGAAAACAAAAAGACAATAACTGACGAGAATAATTTTCAGTCAGTGAATAAAAAAATAGTTTTTGGAATCGTTTCTCATTAGGAGAAGAAACAAAATGTGTCGGTATTAACTGGCTGAAAAGCATTCTAGTTTGTTTTTGCTTTCTTCACTTTTTTCATTCTTCGTTTTAAACATGGAAAACATGAAGAATGAACATACTGAAGAAAACAAAAATACAATAACAGACGTGAATAATTTTCAGTCAGTGAATAAAAAAATAGTTTTTGGAATCATTTCTCATTAGGAGAAGAAACAAAATGTGTCGGTATTAACTGGCTGAAAAGCATTCTAGTTTGTTTTTGCTTTCTTCACTTTTTTCATTCTTCGTTTTAAACATGGAAAACATGAAGAATGAACATACTGAAGAAAACAAAAATACAATAACAGACGTGAATAATTTTCAACCAGTGAATAAACAAACAATTTTTGGAATCGTTTCTCCTTAGGAGAAGAAACAAAATGTGTCGGTATTAACTGGCTGAAAAGCATTCTAGTTTGTTTTTGCTTTCTTCACTTTTTTCATTCTTCGTTTTAAACATGGAAAACATGAAGAATGAACATACAGAAGAAAACAAAAATACAATCACAGACGTGAATAATTTTCAGCCAGTGAATAAAAAAATAATTTTTGGAATCATTTCTCATTAAGAGAAGACACAAAATGTGTCGGTATTAACTGGCTGAAAAGCATTCTAGTTTTTTTTTTTGCTTTCTTCACTTTTTTCATTCTTCGTTTAAACATGGAAAACATAAAGAATGAACATACTGAAGAAAACAAAAATACAATAACAGACGTGAATAATTTTCAACCAGTGAATAAACAAATAATTTTTGGAATCGTTTCTCATTTGGAGAAGAAACAAAATGTGTAGGTATTAACTGGCTGAAAAGCATTCTAGTTTGTTTTTGCTTTCTTCACTTTTTTCATTCTTCGTTTTAAACATGGAAAACATGAAGAATGAACATACTGAAGAAAACAAAAATACAATAACAGACGTGAATAATTTTCAGCCAGTGAATAAAAAAAAAAAAATTTGGAATTATTTCTCATTAGGAGAAGAAACAAAATGTGTCGGTATTAACTGGCTGAAAAGCATTCTAGTTTGTTTTTGCTTTCTTCACTTTTTTCATTCTTCGTTTTAAACATGGAAAACATGAAGAATGAACATACTGAAGAAAACAAAAAGACAATAAAAGACGAGAATAATTTCCAGCCAGTGAATAAACAAATAATTTTTGGAATCGTTTCTCATTAGGAGAAGAAACAAAATGTGTCGGTATTAACTGGCTGAAAAGCATTCTAGTTTGTTTTTGCTTTCTTCACTTTTTTCATTCTTCGTTTTAAACATGGAAAACATGAAGAATGAACATACTGAAGAAAACAAAAATACAATAACAGACGTGAATAATTTTCAGCCAGTGAATAAAAAAAAAAAATTTGGAATTATTTCCCATTAGGCGAAGAAACAAAATGTGTTGGTATTAACTGGCTGAAAAGCATTCTAGTTTGTTTTTGCTTTCTTCACTTTTTTCATTCTTCGTTTTAAACATGGAAAACATGAAGAATGAACATACTGAAGAAAACAAAAAGACAATAACAGACGAGAATAATTTCCAGCCAGTGAATAAACAAATAATTTTTGGAATCGTTTCTCATTAGGAGAAGAAACAAAATGTGTCGGTATTAACTGGCTGAAAAGCATTCTAGTTTGTTTTTGCTTTCTTCACTTTTTTCATTCTTCGTTTTAAACATGGAAAACATGAAGAATGAACATACTGAAGAAAACAAAAATACAATAACAGACGTGAATAATTTTCAGCCAGTGAATAAAAAATAATTTTTGGAATCATTTCTCATTAGGAGAAGAAACAAAATGTGTCGGTATTAACTGGCTGAAAAGCATTCTAGTTTGTTTTTGCTTTCTTCACTTTTTTCATTCTTCGTTTTAAACATGGAAAACATGAAGAATGAACATACTGAAGAAAACAAAAAGACAATAACAGACGAGAATAATTTCCAGCCAGTGAATAAAACAAATAATTTTTGGAATCGTTTCTCATTAGGAGAAGAAACAAAATGTGTCGGTATTAACTGGCTGAAAAGCATTCTAGTTTGTTTTTGCTTTCTTCATTTTTTTCATTCTTCGTTTTAAACATGGAAAACATGAAGAATGAACATACTGAAGAAAACAAAAATACAATAACAGACGTGAATAATTTTCAGTCAGTGAATAAAAAATAGTTTTTGGAATCATTTCTCATTAGGAGAAGAAACAAAATGTGTCGGTATTAACTGGCTGAAAAGCATTCTAGTTTGTTTTTGCTTTCTTCACTTTTTTCATTCTTCGTTTTAAACATGGAAAACATGAAGAATGAAAATACTGAAGAAAACAAAAATACAATAACAGACGTGAATAATTTTCAGCCAGTGAATAAAAAAATAATTTTTGGAATCATTTCTCATTAGGAGAAGAAACAAAATGTGTCGGTATTAACTGGCTGAAAAGCATTCTAGTTTGTTTTTGCTTTCTTCACTTTTTTCATTCTTCGTTTTAAACATGGAAAACATGAAGAATGAACATACTGAAGAAAACAAAAATACAATAACAGACGTGAATAATTTTCAACCAGTGAATAAACAAACAATTTTTGGAATCGTTTCTCATTAGGAGAAGAAACAAAATGTGTTGGTATTAACTGGCTGAAAAGCATTCTAGTTTGTTTTTGCTTTCTTCACTTTTTTCATTCTTCGTTTTAAACATGGAAAACATTAAGAATGAATATACAGAAGAAAACAAAAATACAATCACAGACGTGAATAATTTTCAGCCAGTGAATAAAAAAATAATTTTTGGAATCATTTCTCATTAAGAGAAGAAACAAAATGTGTCGGTATTAACTGGCTGAAAAGCATTCTAGTTTGTTGTTGCTTTCTTCACTTTTTCATTCTTCGTTTTAAACATGGAAAACATGAAGAATGAACATACTGAAGAAAACAAAAAGACAATAACAGACGAGAATAATTTCCAGCCAGTGAATAAACAAATAATTTTTGGAATCGTTTCTCATTAGGAGAAGAAACAAAATGTGTCGGTATTAACTGGCTGAAAAGCATTCTAGTTTGTTTTTGATTTTTTCACTTTTTTCATTCTTCGTTTTAAACATGGAAAACATGAAGAATGAACATACTGAAGAAAATTGAACATACACTTTTTTCATTCTTCGTTTTAAACATGGAAAACATGAAGAATGATCATACTGAAGAAAACAAAAATACAATAACAGACGTGAATAATCTTCAGCCAGTGAATAAAAAAATAATTTTTGGAATCATTTCTCATTAGGAGAAGAAACAAAATGTGTCGGCATTAACTGGCTGAAAAGCATTCTAGTTTGTTTTTGCTTTCTTCACTTTTTTCATTCTTCGTTTTAAACATGGAAAACATAAAGAATGAACATACTGAAGAAAACAAAAATACAATAACAGACGTGAATAATTTCCAGCCAGTGAATAAACAAATAATTTTTGGAATCGTTTCTCATTAGGAGAAGAAACAAAATGTGTCGGTATTAACTGGCTGAAAAGCATTCTAGTTTGTTTTTGCTTTCTTCACTTTTTTCATTCTTCGTTTTAAACATGGAAAACATGAAGAATGAACATAATGAAGAAAACAAAAATGCAATAACAGACGGGAATAATTTTCAGCCAGTGAAAAAAAAATAATTTTTGGAATCATTTCTCATTAGGAGAAGAAACAAAATGTGTCGGTTTTAACTGGCTGAAAAGCATTCTAGTTTGTTTTTGCTTTCTTCACTTTTTTCATTCTTCGTTTTAAACATGGAAAACATGAAGAATGAACATACTGAAGAAAACAAAAAGACAATAACAGACGTGAATAATTTTCAACCAGTGAATAAACAAATAATTTTTGGAATCGTTTCTCATTAGGAGAAGAAACAAAATGTGTCGGTTTTAACTGGCTGAAAAGCATTCTAGTTTGTTTTTGCTTTCTTCACTTTTTTCATTCTTCGTTTTAAACATGGAAAACATGAAGAATGAACATACAGAAGAAAACAAAAATAAAATAACAGACGTGAATAATTTTCAGCCAGTGAATAAAAAAATAATTTTTCGAATCATTTCTCATTAGGAGCAGAAACAAAATGTGTCGGTATTAACTGGCTGAAAAGCATTCTAGTTTGTTTTTGCTTTCTTCACTTTTTTCATTCTTCGTTTTAAACATGAAAAACATGAAGAATGAACATACTGAAGAAAATAAAAAGACAATAACAGACAAGAATAATTTCCAGCCAGTGAGTAAACAAATAATTTTTGGAATCGTTTCTCATTAGGAGAAGAAACAAAATGTGTCGGTATTAACTGGCTGAAAAGCTTTCTAGTTTGTTTTTGCTTTCTTCACTTTTTAATTCTTCGTTTTAAACATGGAAAACATGAAGAATGAACATACTGAAGAAAACAAAAAGACAATAACAGACGAGAATAATTTCCAGCCAGTGAATAAACAAATAGTTTTTGCAATCGTTTCTCATTAGGAGAAGGAACAAAATGTGTCGGTATTAACTGGCTGAAAAGCATTCTAGTTTGTTTTTGCTTTCTTCACATTTTTCATTCTTCGTTTTAAACATGGAAAACATGAAGAATGAACATACTGAAGAAAACAAAAATACAATAACAGACGTGAATAATTTTCAGCCAGTGAATAAAAAATAATTTTTTGAATCATTTCTCATTAGGAGAAGAAACAAAATGTGTTGGTATTAACTGGCTGAAAAGCATTCTAGTTTGTTTTTGCTTTCTTCACTTTTTTCATTCTTCGTTTTAAACATGGAAAACATGAAGAATGAACATACAGAAGAAAACAAAAATACAATAACAGACGTGAATAATTTTCAGCCAGTGAGTAAACAAATAATTTTTGGAATCGTTTCTCATTAGGAGAAGAAACAAAATGTGTCGGTATTAACTGGCTGAAAAGCATTCTAGTTTGTTTTTGCTTTCTTCACTTTTTTCATTCTTCGTTTTAAACATGGAAAACATGAAGAATGAACATACTGAAGAGAAAAATGGAAAAGATGAAGAATGAACATACTGAAGAAAACAAAAATACAATAACAGACGTGAATAATTTTCAGCCAGTGAATAAAAAAATAATTTTTGGAATCATTTCTCATTAGGAGAAGAAACAAAATGTGTCGGTATTAACTGGCTGAAAAGCATTCTAGTTTGTTTTTGCTTTCTTCACTTTTTTCATTCTTCGTTTTAAACATGGAAAACATGAAGAATGAACATACTGAAGAAAACAAAAATACAATAACAGACGTGAATAATTTTCAACCAGTGAATAAACAAATAATTTTTGGAATCATTTCTCATTAGGAGAAGAAACAAAATGTGTCGGTATTAACTGGCTGAAAAGCATTCTAGTTTGTTTTTGCTTTCTTCACTTTTTTCATTCTTCGTTTTAAACATGGAAAAGATGAAGAATGAACACACTGAAGAAAACAAAAATACAATAACAGACGTGAATAATTTTCAGCCAGTGAATAAAAAAATAATTTTTGGAATCATTTCTCATTAGGAGAAGAAACAAAATGTGTCGGTATTAACTGGCTGAAAAGCATTCTAGTTTGTTTTTGCTTTCTTCACTTTTTTCATTCTTTGTTTTAAACATGGAAAACATGAAGAATGAACATACTGAAGAAAACAAAAATACAATAACAGACGTGAATAATTTTCAACCAGTGAATAAACAAATAATTTTTGGAATCGTTTCTCATTAGGAGAAGAAACAAAATGTGTCGGTATTAATGGCTGAAAAGCATTCTAGTTTGTTTTTGCTTTCTTCACTTTTTTCATTCTTTGTTTTAAACATGTAAAACATGAAGAATGAACATACTGAAGAAAACGAAAATACAATAACAGACGTGAATAATTTTCAGCCAGTAAATAAAAAAATAATTTTTGGAATCATTTCTCATTAGGAGAAGAAACAAAATGTGTCGGTATTAACTGGCTGAAAAGCATTCTAGTTTGTTTTTGCTTTCTTCACTTTTTTCATTCTTCGTTTTAAACATGGAAAACATGAAGAATGAACATACTGAAGAAAACAAAAAGACAATAACAGACGAGAATAATTTCCAACCAGTGAATAAACAAATAATTTTTGGAATCGTTTCTCATTAGGAGAAGAAACAAAATGTGTCGGTATTAACTGGCTGAAAAGCATTCTAGTTTGTTTTTGCTTTCTTCACTTTTTTCATTCTTCTTTTAAACATGGAAAACATGAAGAATGAACATACTGAAGAAAACAAAAAGACAATAACAGACGAGAATAATTTCCAGCCAGTGAATAAACAAATAATTTTTGGAATCGTTTCTCATTAGGAGAAGAAACAAAATGTGTCGGTATTAACTGTCTGAAAAGCTTTCTAGTTTGTTTTTGCTTTCTTCGCTTTTTTCATTCTTCGTTTTAAACATGGAAAACATGAAGAATGAACATACTGAAGAAAACAAAAAGACAATAACAGACGAGAATAATTTCCAGCCAGTGAATAAACAAATAATTTTTGGAATCGTTTCTCATTAGGAGAAGAAACAAAATGTGTCGGTATTAACTGGCTGAAAAGCATTCTAGTTTGTTTTTGCTTTCTTCACTTTTTTCATTCTTCGTTTTAAACATGGAAAACATGAAGAATGAACATACTGAAGAAAACAAAAATACAATAACAGACGTGAATAATTTTCAGCCAGTGAATAAACAAATAATTTTTGGAATCATTTCTCATTAGGAGAAGAAATAAAATGTGTCGGTATTAACTGGCTGAAAAGCATTCTAGTTTGTTTTTGCTTTCTTCACTTTTTTCATTCTTCGTTTTAAACATGGAAAACATGAAGAATGAACATACTGGAGAAAACAAAAATACAATAACAGACGTGAATAATTTTCAGCCGGTGAATAAAAAAATAATTTTTGGAATCATTTCTCATTAGGAGAAGAAACAAAATGTGTCGGTATTAACTGGCTGAAAAGCATTCTATTTTGTTTTTGCTTTCTTCACTTTTTTCATTCTTCGTTTTAAACATGGAAAACATGAAGAATGAACATACTGAAGAAAACAAAAAGACAATAACAGACGAGAATAATTTCCAGCCAGTGAATAAACAAATAATTTTTGGAATCGTTTCTCATTAGGAGAAGAAACAAAATGTGTCGGTATTAACTGGCTGAAAAGCATTCTAGTTTGTTTTTGCTTTCTTCACTTTTTTCATTCTTCGTTTTAAACATGGAAAACATGAAGAATGAACATACTGAAGAAAACAAAAATACAATAACAGACGTGAATAATTTTCAGCCAGTGAATAAAAAAATAATTTTTGGAATCGTTTCTCATTAGGAGAAGAAACAAAATGTGTCGGTATTAACTGGCTGAAAAGCATTCTAGTTTGTTTTTGCTTTCTTCACTTTTTTTCATTCTTCGTTTTAAACATGGAAAACATGAAGAATGAACATACTGAAGAAAACAAAAAGACAATAACAGACGAGAATAATTTCCAGCCAGTGAATAAACAAATAATTTTTGGAATCATTTCTCATTAGAAGAAGAAACAAAATGTGTCGGTATTAACTGGCTGAAAAGCATTGTAGTTTGTTTTTTGATTTCTTCACTTTTTTCATTCTTCGTTTTAAACATGAAAAACATGAAGAATGAACATACTGAAGAAAACAAAAATAAAATAACAGACGTGAATAATTTTCAGCCAGTGAATAAAAAAATAATTTTTGGAATCATTTCTCATTAGGAGAAGAAACAAAATGTGTCGGTATTAACTGGCTGAAAAGCCTTCTAGTTTGTTTTTGCTTTCTTCACTTTTTTCATTATTTGTTTTAAACATGGAAAACATGAAGAATGAACATACTGAAGAAAACAAAAATAAAATAACAGACGTGAATAATTTTCAGCCAGTGAATAAAAAAATAATTTTTGGAATCATTTCTCATTAGGAGAAGAAACAAAATGTGTCGGTATTAACTGGCTGAAAAGCATTCTAGTTTGTTTTGCTTTATTCACTTTTTTTCATTCTTCGTTTTAAACATGGAAAACATGAAGAATGAACATACTGAAGAAAACAAAAATACAATAACAGACGTGAATAATTTTCAGCCAGTGAATAAAAAAAAATAATTTTTGGAATCATTTCTCATTAGGAGAAGAAACAAAATGGGTCGGTATTAACTGGCTGAAAAGCATTCTAGTTTGTTTTTTGCTTTCTTCACTTTTTTCATTCTTCGTTTTAAACATGGAAAACATGAAGAATGAACATACTGAAGAAAATAAAAAGACAATAACAGACGAGAATAATCTCAAGCCAGTGAATAAACAAATAATTTTTGGAATCGTTTCTCATTAGGAGAAGAAACAAAATATGTCGGTATTAACTGGCTGAAAAGCATTCTAGTTTGTTTTTGCTTTCTTCACTTTTTTCATTCTTCGTTTTAAACATGGAAAACATGAAGAATGAACATACTGAAGAAAACAAAAAGACAATAACAGACGAGAATAATTTCCAGCCAGTGAATAAAAAAATAATTTTTGGAATCGTTTCTCATTAGGAGAAGAAACAAAATGTGTCGGTATTAACTGGCTGAAAAGCATTCTAGTTTGTTTTTGCTTTCTTCACTTTTTTCATTCTTCGTTTTAAACATGGAAAACATGAAGAATGAACATACTGAAGAAAACAAAAAGACAATAACAGACGTGAATAATTTTCAGCCAGTGAATAAAAAAAATAATTTTTGGAATCATTTCTCATCAGGAGAAGAAACAAAATGTGTCGGTATTAACTAGCTGAAAAGCCTTCTAGTTTGTTTTGCTTTCTTCACTTTTTTTCATTCTTCGTTTTAAACATGGAAAACATGAAGAATGAACATACTGGAGAAAACACAAACATACAATAACAGACGTGAATAATGTTCAGCCAGTGAATAAAAAAATAATTTTTGGAATCATTTCTCATTAGGAGAAGAAACAAAATGTGTCGGTATTAACTGGCTGAAAAGCCTTCTAGTTTGTTTTGCTTTCTTCACCTTTTTTCATTCTTCGTTTTAAACATGGTAAACATGAAGAATGAACATACTGGAGAAAACAAAAATACAATAAAAGACGTGAATAATTTTCAGCCAGTGAATAAAAAAATATTTTTTGGAATCATTTCTCATTAGGAGAAGAAACAAAATGTGTCGGTATTAACTGGCTGAAAAGCATTCTAGTTTGTTTTTGCTTTATTCACTTTTTTTCATTCTTCGTTTTAAACATGGAAAACATTAAGAATGAACATACTGAAGAAACAAAAATACAATAACAGACGTGAATAATTTTCAGCCAGTGAATAAACAAATAATTTTGGAATCATTTCTCATTAGGAGAAGAAACAAAATGTGTCGGTATTAACTGGCTGAAAAGCATTGTAGTTTGTTTTTGCTTTCTTCACTTTTTTTCATTCTTCGTTTTAAACATGGAAAACATGAAGAATGAACATACTGAAGAAAACAAAAAGACAATAACAGACGAGAATAATTTCCAGCCAGTGAATAAACAAATAATTTTTGGAATCGTTTCTCATTAGGAGAAGAAACAAAATGTGTCGGTATTAACTGGCTGAAAAGCCTTCTAGTTTGTTTTTGCTTTCTTTACTTTTTTCATTCTTCGTTTTAAACATGGAAAACATGAAGAATGAACATACTGAAGAAAACAAAAAGACAATAACAGACGAGAATAATTTCCAGCCAGTGAATAAACAAATAATTTTTGGAATCGTTTCTCATTATCAGAAGAAACAAAATGTGTCGGTATTAACTGGCTGAAAAGCATTCTACTTTGTTTTTGCTTTCTTCACTTTTTTTCATTCTTCGTTTTAAACATGGTAAACATGAAGAATGAACATACTGAAGAAAACAAAAATACAATAACAGACGTGAATAATTTTCAACCAGTGAATAAACAAATAATTTTTGGAATCGTTTCTCATTAGGAGAAGAAACAAAATGTGTCGGTATTTAACTGGCTGAAAAGCATCCTAGTTTGTCTTTGCTTTCTTCACTTTTTTCATTCTTCGTTTTAAACATGGAAAACATGAAGAATGAACATACTGAAGAAAACAAAAATACAATAACAGACGTGAATAATTTTCAACCAGTGAATAAACAAATAATTTTTGGAATCGTTTCTCATTAGGAGAAGAAACAAAATGTGTCGGTATTAACTGGATGAAAAGCATTCTAGTTTGTCTTTGCTTTCTTCACTTTTTTCATTCTTCGTTTTAACATGGAAAACATGAAGAATGAAAATACTGGAGAAAACAAAAATACAATAACAGACGTGAATATTTTCAGCCAGTGAATAAAAAAATAATTTTTGGAATCATTTCTCATTAGGAGAAGAAACAAAAATGTGTCGGTATTAACTGGCTGAAAAGCATTCTAGTTTGTTTTTGCTTTCTTCACTTTTTTCATTCTTCGTTTTGAACATGGAAAAACATGAAGAATGAACATACTGGAGAAAAACAAAAATACAATAAAAGACGTGAATAATTTTTTCAGCCAGTGAATAAAAAAATAATTTTTGGAATCATTTCTCATTAGGAGAAGAAACAAAATGTGTCGGTATTAACTGGCTGAAAAGCATTCTAGTTTTGTTTTTGCTTTATTCACTTTTTTTTCATTCGTTCGTTTTAAACATGGAAAACATGAAGAATGAACATACTGAAGAAAACAAAAATACAATAACAGACGTGAATAATTTTCAGCCAGTGAATAAAAAATAATTTTTGGAATCATTTCTCATTAGGAGAAGAAACAAAATGTGTCGGTATTAACTGGCTGAAAAGCATTCTAGTTTGTTTTTGCTTTCTTCACTTTTTTCATTCTTCGTTTTAAACATGGAAAACATGAAGAATGAACATACTGAAGAAAACAAAAAAGACAATAACAGACGAGAATAATTTCCAGCCAGTGAATAAACAAATAATTTTTGGAATCGTTTCTCATTAGGAAAGAAACAAAATGTGTCGGTATTAACTGGCTGAAAAGCATTCTAGTTTGTTTTTGCTTTCTTCACTTTTTTCATTCTTCGTTTTAAACATGGAAAACATGAAGAATGAACATACTGAAGAAAACAAAAAGACAATAACAGACGAGAATAATTTCCAGCCAGTGAATAAACAAATAATTTTTGGAATCGTTTCTCATTAGGAGAAGAAACAAAATGTGTCGGTATTAACTGGCTGAAAAGCATTCTAGTTTGTTTTTGCTTTCTTCACTTTTTTCATTCTTCGTTTTAAACATGGAAAACATGAAGAATGAACATACTGAAGAAAACAAAAATACAATAACAGACGTGAATAATTTTCAACCAGCGAATAAACAAATAATTTTTGGAATCGTTTCTCATTAGGAGAAGAAACAAAATGTGTCGGTATTAACTGGATGAAAAGCATTCTAGTTTGTCTTTGCTTTCTTCACTTTTTTTCATTCTTCGTTTTAAACATGGAAAACATGAAGAATGAAAATACTGGAGAAAACAAAAATACAATAACAGACGTGAATAATTTTCAGCCAGTGAATAAAAAATAATTTTTGGAATCATTTCTCATTAGGAGAAGAAACAAATGTGTCGGTGTTACTGGCTGAAAAGCATTCTAGTTTTTTTTGCTTTCTTCACTTTTTTTCATTCTTCGTTTTAAACATGGAAAAACATGAAGAATGAACATACTGGAGAAAACAAAAATACAATAAAAGACGTGAATAATTTTCAGCCAGTGAATAAAAAAATAATTTTTGGAATCATTTCTCATTAGGAGAAGAAACAAAATGTGTCGGTATTAACTGGCTGAAAAGCATTCTAGTTTGTTTTTGCTTTATTCACTTTTTTTCATTCTTCGTTTTAAACATGGAAAAAATGAAGAATGAACATACTGAAGAAAACAAAAATACAATAACAGACGTGAATAACTTTCAGCCAGTGAATAAAAAAATAATTTTTGGAATCATTTCTCATTAGGAGAAGAAACAAAATGTGTCGGTATTAAACTGGCTGAAAAGCATTCTAGTTTGTTTTTGCTTTCTTCACTATTTTCATTCTTCGTTTTAAACATGGAAAACATGAAGAATGAACATACTGAAGAAAACAAAAAGACAATAACAGACGAGAATAATTTCCAGCCAGTGAATAAACAAATAATTTTTGGAATCGTTTCTCATTAGGAGAAGAAACAAAATGTGTCGGTATTTACTGGCTGAAAAGCATTCTAGTTTGTTTTTGCTTTCTTCACTTTTTTCATTTCTTCGTTTTAAAACATGGAAAACATGAAGAATGAAACATACTGAAGAAAACAAAAAGACAATAACAGACGAGAATAATTTCCAGCCAGTGAATAAACAAATAATTTTTGGAATCGCTTCTCATTAGGAGAAGAAACAAAATGTGTCGGTATAAACTGGCTGAAAAGCATTCTAGTTTGTTTTTGCTTTCTTCAATTTTTTTCATTCTTCGTTTTAAACATGGAAAACATGAAGAATGAACATACTGGAGAAAAACAAAAATACAATAACAGACGTGAATAATTTTCAGCCAGTGAATAAAAAAAAATAATTTTTGGAATCATTTCTCATTAGGAGAAGAAACAAAATGTGTCGGTATTAACTGGCTGAAAAGCATTCTAGTTTGTTTTTTGCTTTCTTCACTTTTTTCATTCTTCGTTTTAAAACATGGAAAACATGAAGAATGAACATACTGGAGAAAACAAAAATACAATAAAAGAACGTGAATAATTTTCAGCCAGTGAATAAAAAAATAATTTTTAGAATCATTTCTCATTAGGAGAAGAAACAAAATGTGTCGGTATTAACTGGCTGAAAAGCATTCTAGTTTGTTTTTGCTTTATTCACTTTTTTTCATTCTTCGTTTTAAACATGGAAAACATGAAGAATGAACATACTGAGAAAACAAAATACAATAACAGACGTGAATAATTTTCAGCCAGTGAATAAAAAAATAATTTTTGGAATCATTTTCTCATTAGGAGAAGAACAAAATGTGTCGTATTAACTGGCTGAAAAGCATTCTAGTTTGTTTTGCTTTCTTCACTTTTTTCATTCTTCGTTTTAAACATGGAAAACATGAAGAATGAACATACTGAAGAAAACAAAAAGACAATAACAGACGAGAATAATTTAAAGCCAGTGAATAAACAAATAATTTTTGGAATCGTTTCTCATTAGGAGAAGAAACAAAATGTGTCGGTATTAAACTGGCTGAAAAGCATTCTAGTTTGTTTTTGCTTTCTTCACTTTTTTCATTCTTCGTTTTAAACATGGAAAACATGAAGAATGAACATACTGAAGAAAACAAAAAGACAATAACAGACGAGAATAATTTCCAGCCAGTGAATAAACAAATAATTTTTGGAATCGTTTCTCATTAGGAGAAGAAACAAAATGTGTCGGTATTAACTGGCTGAAAAGCATTCTAGTTTGTTTTTGCTTTCTCTTCACTTTTTTCATTCTTCGTTTTAAACATGGAAAACATGAAGAATGAACATACTGAAGAAAGCAAAAATACAATAACAGACGTGAATAATTTTCAACCAGCGAATAAACAAATAATTTTTGGAATCGTTTCTCATTAGGAGAAGAAACAAAATGTGTCGGTATTAACTGGATGAAAAGCATTCTAGTTTGTCTTTGCTTTCTTCACTTTTTTTTGTTTTCTTTTCATTCTTCGTTTTAAACATGGAAAAACATGAAGAATGAAAATACTGGAGAAAACAAAAATACAATAACAGACATGAATAATTTTTCAGCCAGTGAATAAAAAAATAATTTTTTGGAATCATTTCTCATTAGGAGAAGAAACAAAATATGTCGGTGTTAACTGGCTGAAAAGCATTCTAGTTTGTTTTTTGCTTTCTTCACTTTTTTTCATTCTTCGTTTTAAACATGGAAAACATGAAGAATGAACATACTGGAGAAAACAAAATACAATAAAGACGTGAATAATTTTCAGCCAGTGAATAAAAAAATAATTTGGAATCATTTCTCATTAGGAGAAGAAACAAATGTGTCGGTATTAACTGGCTGAAAATCATTCTAGTTTGTTTTTGCTTTATTCACTTTTTTTTCATTCTTCGTTTAAACATGGAAAACATGAAGAATGAACATACTGAAGAAACAAAAATACAATAACAGACGTGAATAATTTTCAGCCAGTGAATAAAAAAAATAATTTTTGGAATCATTTCTCATTAGGAGAAGAAACAAAATGTGTCGGTATTAACTGGCTGAAAAGCATTCTAGTTTGTTTTTGCTTTCTTCACTATTTTCATTCTTCGTTTTAAACATGGAAAACATGAAGAAAGTGAACATACTGAAGAAAACAAAAAGACAATAACAGACGAGAATAATTTCCAGCCAGTGAATAAACAAATAATTTTTGGAATCGTTTCTCATTAGGAGAAGAAACAAAATGTGTCGTATTTACTGGCTGAAAAGCATTCTAGTTTGTTTTTTTGCTTTCTTCACTTTTTTTCATTCTTCGTTTTTAAACATGGAAAACATGAAGAATGAACATACTGAAGAAAACAAAAAGACAATAACAGACGAGAATAATTTCAAACCAGTGAATAAACAAATAATTTTTGGAATCGTTTCTCATTAGGAGAAGAAACAAAATGTGTCGGTATAAACTGGCTGAAAAGC
The DNA here is from genome assembly GCA_027921565.1 of Artemia sinica. Taxonomy (NCBI): domain Eukaryota; kingdom Metazoa; phylum Arthropoda; class Branchiopoda; order Anostraca; family Artemiidae; genus Artemia; species Artemia sinica. The sequence continues at coordinate 10,304,443 of CM051267.1, read as the reverse complement.
ATTCTAGTTTGTTTTTGCTTTCTTCAATTTTTTTCATTCTTCGTTTTTTAAACATGGAAAACATGAAGAATGAACATACTGGAGAAAACAAAAATACAATAAAAGACGTAAATAATTTTCAACCAGTGAATAAACAAATAATTTTTGGAATCGTTTCTCATTAGGAGAAGAAACAAAATGTGTCGGTATTAACTGGCTGAAAAGCATTCTATTTTGTCTTTGCTTTCTTCACTTTTTTTTCATTCTTCGTTTTAAACATGGAAAACATGAAGAATGAACATACTGAAGAAAACAAAAAATACAATAACAGACGTGAATAATTTTCAGCCAGTGAATAAAAAAAATAATTTTTGGATCATTTCTCCTTAGGAGAAGAAACAAAATGTGTCGGTATTAACTGGCTGAAAAGCATTCTAGTTTGTTTTTGCTTTCTTCACTATTTTCATTCTTCGTTTTAAACATGGAAAACATGAAGAATGAACATACTGAAGAAAACAAAAGACAATAACAGACGAGAATAATTTCCAGCCAGTGAATAAACAAATAATTTTTGGAATCGTTTCTCATTAGGAGAAGAAACAAAATGTGTCGGTATTTACTGGCTGAAAAGCATTCTAGTTTGTTTTTTTGCTTTCTTCACTTTTTTTCATTCTTCGTTTTAAACATGGAAAACATGAAGAATGAACATACTGAAGAAAACAAAAAGACAATAACAGACGAGAATAATTTCAAACCAGTGAATAAACAAATAATTTTTGGAATCGTTTCTCATTAGGAGAAGAAACAAAATGTGTCGGTATAAACTGGCTGAAAAGCATTCTAGTTTTTTTTTTGCTTTCTTCAATTTTTTTTCATTCTTCGTTTTAAACATGGAAAACATGAAGAATGAACATACTGGAGAAAACAAAAATACAATAAAAGACGTAAATAATTTTCAACCAGTGAATAAACAAATAATTTTTGGAATCGTTTCTTATTAGGAGAAGAAACAAAATGTGTCGGTATTAACTGGCTGAAAAGCATTCTATTTTTGTCTTTGCTTTCTTCACTTTTTTCATTCTTCGTTTTAAACATGGAAAACATGAAGAATGAACATACTGGAGAAAACAAAAATACAATAACAGACGTGAATAATTTCAGCCAGTGAATAAAAAAAAATTTTTGGAATCATTTCTCATTAGGAGAAGAAACAAAATGTGTCGGTATTAACTGGCTGAAAAGCATTCTAGTTTGGTTTTTTTTGCTTTCTTCACTTTTTTCATTCTTCGTTTTAAACATGGAAAACATGAAGAATGAACATACTGAAGAAAACAAAAAGACAATAACAGACGAGAATAATTTCCAGCCAGTGAATAAACAAATAATTTTTGGAATCGTTTCTCATTAGGAGAAGAATAAAATGTGTCGGTATTAACTGGCTGAAAAGCATTCTAGTTTGTTTTTGCTTTCTTCACTTTTTTCATTCTTCGTTTTTAAACATGGAAAACATGAAGAATGAACATACTGAAGAAAACAAAAAATACAATAACAGACGTGAATAATTTTCAACCAGTGAATAAACAATATATTTTTGGAATCGTTTTCTCATTAGGAGAAGAAACAAAATGTGTCGGTATTAACTGGATGAAAAGCATTCTAGTTTGTCTTTGCTTTCTTCACTTTTTTTTTCATTCTTCGTTTTAAACATGGAAAACATGAAGAATGAAAATACTGGAGAAAACAAAAATACAATAACAGACGTGAATAATTTTTCAGCCAGTGAATAAAAAAATAATTTTTGGAATCATTTCTCATTAGGAGAAGAAACAAAATGTGTCGGTGTTAACTGGCTGAAAAGCATTCTAGTTTGTTTTTGCTTTCTTCACTTTTTTTTCATTCTTCGTTTTAAACATGGAAAACATGAAGAATGAACATACTGGAGAAAACAAAAATACAATAAAAGACGTGAATAATTTTCAGCCAGTGAATAAAAAAATAATTTTTGGAATCATTTCTCATTAGGAGAAGAAACAAAATGTGTCGGTATTAACTGGCTGAAAGCATTCTAGTTTGTTTTGCTTTATTCACTTTTTTTCATTCTTCGTTTTAAACATGGAAAACATGAAGAATGAACATACTGAAGAAAAACAAAAATATAATAACAGACGTGAATAATTTTTCAGCAGTGAATAAAAAAATAATTTTTGGAATCATTTCTCATTAGGAGAAGAAACAAAATGTGTCGGTATTAACTGGCTGAAAAGCATTCTAGTTTGTTTTTGCTTTCTTCACTATTTTCATTCTTCGTTTTAAAACATGGAAAACATGAAGAATGAACATACTGAAGAAAACAAAAAGACAATAACGGACGAGAATAATTTCGAGCCAGTGAATAAACAAATAATTTTTGGAATCGTTTCTCATTAGGAGAAGAAACAAAATGTGTCGGTATTAACTGGCTGAAAAAGCATTCTAGTTTGTTTTTTGCTTTCTTCACTTTTTTTCATTCTTCGTTTTAAACATGAAAAACATGAAGAATGAACATACTAAAGAAAACAAAAAGACAATAACAGACGAGAATAATTTCCAGCCAGTGAATAAACAAATAATTTTTGGAATCGTTTCTCATTAGGAGAAGAAACAAAATGTGTCCGGTATTAACTGGCTGAAAAGCATTCTAGTTTGTTTTTGCTTTCTTCACTTTTTCATTCTTCGTTTTAAACACGGAAAACATGAAGAATGAACATACTGAAGAAAACAAAAATACAATAACAGACGTGAATAATTTTTTTCAGCCAGTGAATAAAAAAATAATTTTTGGAATCGTTTCTCATTAGGAGAAGAAACAAAATGTGTCGGTATTAACTGGCTGAAAAGCATTCTAGTTTGTTTTTGCTTTCTTCACTTTTTTCATTCTTCGTTTTAAACATGGAAAACATGAAGAATGAACATACTGAAGAGAACAAAATACAATAACAGACGTGAATAATTTTCAGCCAGTGAATAAAAAAAAAATAATTTTTGGAATCATTTCTCATTAGGAGAAGAAAAAAAATGTGTCGGTATTAAACTGGCTGAAAAGCCTTCTAGTTTGTTTTTTGCTTTCTTCACTTTTTTCATTCTTTGTTTTTTAAACATGGAAAACATGAAGAATGAACATACTGAAGAAAAAAAATACAATAACAGACGTGAATAATTTTCAACCAGTGAATAAACAAATAATTTTTGGAATCGTTTCTCATTAGGAGAAGAAACAAAATGTGTCAGTATTAACTGGCTGAAAAGCATTCTAGTTTTTTTTGCTTTCTTCACTTTTTTCATTCTTCGTTTTAAACATGGAAAACATGAAGAATGAACATACTGAAGAAAAAAAAAAGACAATAACAGACGAGAATAATTTCCAGCCAGTGAATAAACAAATGATTTTTGGAATCGTTTCTCATTAGGAGAAGAAACAAAATGTGTCGGTATTAACTGGCTGAAAAGCATTCTAGTTTGTTTTTGCTTTTCTTCACTTTTTTCATTTTTCGTTTTAAACATGGAAAACATGAAGAATGAACATACTGAAGAAAACAAAAAGACAATAACAGACGAGAATAATTTCCAGCCAGTGAATAAACAAAATGATTTTTGGAATCGTTTCTCATTAGGAGAAGAACAAAATGTGTCGGTATTAACTGGCTGAAAAGCATTCTAGTTTGTTTTTGCTTTTTTCACTTTTTTCATTCTTCGTTTTAAAACATGGAAAACATGAAGAATGAACATACTGAAGAAAAACGAAAATAAAATAACAGAGGTGAATAATTTTTCAGCCAGTGAATAAAAAAATAATTTTTGGAATCGTTTCTCATTAGGAGAAGAAACAAAATGTGTCGGTATTAACTAGCTGAAAAGCATTCTAGTTTGTTTTTTCTTTCTTCACTTTTTTCATTCTTCGTTTTAAACATGGAAAACATGAAGAATAAACATACTGAAGAAAACAAAAATACAATAACAGACGTGAATAATTTTCAACCAGTGAATAAACAAATAATTTTTGGAATCGTTTCTCATTAGGAGAAGAAACAAAATGTGTCGGTATTAACTGGCTGAAAAGCATTCTAGTTTGTTTTTGCTTTCTTCACTTTTTTCATTCTTCGTTTTAAACATGGAAAACCATGAAAAATGAACATACTGAAGAAAACAAAAATACAATAACAGACGTGAATATTTTTTCAGCCAGTGAATAAAAAAATAATTTTTGGAATCATTTCTCATTAGGAGAAGAAACAAAATGTGTCGGTATTAACTGGCTAAAAAAGCATTCTAGTTTGTTTTTCCTTTCTTCACTTTTTTCATTCTTCGTTTTAAACATGGAAAATATATGAAGAATGAACATACTGAAGAAAACAAAAAGACAATAACAGACGAGAATAATTTTCAGCCAGTGAATAAAAAAATAATTTTTGGAATCGTTTCTCATTAGGAGAAAAAACAAAATGTGTCGGTATTAACTGGCTGAAAAGCATTCTAGTTTGTTTTTGCTTTCTTCACTTTTTTCATTCTTCGTTTTAAACATGGAAAACATGAAGAATGAACATACTGAAGAAAACAAAAATACAATAACAGACGTGAATAATTTTCAGCCAGTGAATAAAAAAATAATTTTTGGGACCATTTCTCATTAGGAGAAGAAACAAAATGTGTCGGTATTAACTGGCTGAAAAGCATTCTAGTTTGTTTTTGCTTTCTTCACTTTTTTCATTCTTCGTTTTAACATGGAAAACATGAAGAATGAACATACTGGAGAAAACAAAATACAATAACAGACGTGAATAATTTTCAGCCAGTGAATAAAAAAATAATTTTGGAATCATTTCTCATTAGGAGAAGAAACAAAATATGTCGGTATTAACTGGCTGAAAAGCATTCTAGTTTGTTTTTGCTTTCTTCACTTTTTTTCATTCTTCGTTTTAAACATTGAAAACATGAAGAATGAACATACTGAAGAAAACAAAAATACAATAACAGACGTGAATAATTTTCAGCCAGTGAATAAAAAATAATTTTTGGAATCATTTCTCATTAGGAGAAGAAACAAAATGTGTCGGTATTAACTGGCTGAAAAGCATTCTAGTTTGTTTTTGCTTTCTTCACTTTTTTCATTCTTCGTTTTAAACATGGAAAACATGAATAATGAAACATACTTAAGAAAACAAAAATACAATGACAGACGTGAATAATTTTCAGCCAGTGAATAAAAAAATAATTTTTGGAATCATTTCTCATTAGGAGAAGAAACAAAATGTGTCGGTATTAACTGGCTGAAAAGCATTCTAGTTTGTTTTTGCTTTCTTCACTTTTTTCATTCTTCGTTTTAAACATGGAAAACATGAAGAATGAACATACTGAAGAAAACAAAAATACAATAACAGACGTGAATAATTTTCAGCCAGTGAATAAAAAAATAATTTTTGGAATCATTTTTCATTAGGAGAAGAAACAAAATGTGTCGTATTAACTGGCTGAAAAGCATTCTAGTTTGTTTTTGCTTTCTTCACTTTTTTCATTCTTCCGTTTTAAACATGGAAAACATGAAGAATGAACATACTGAAGAAAACAAAAAGACAATAACAGACGAGAATAATTTCCAGCCAGTGAATAAACAAATAATTTTTGCAATCGTTTCTCATTAGGAGAAGAAACAAAATGTGTCGGTTTTAACTGGCTGACAAAGCATTCTAGTTTGTTTTTGCTTTCTTCACTTTTTTCATTCTTCGTTTTAAACATGGAAAACATGAAGAATGAACATACTGAAGAAAACAAAAAGACAATAACAGACGAGAATAATTTCCAGCCAGTGAATAAACAAATAATTTTTGGAATCGTTTCTCATTAGGAGAAGAAACAAAATGTGTCGGTATTAACTGGCTGAAAAGCATTCTATTTTGTTTTTGCTTTCTTCACTTTTTTTCATTCTTCGTTCTAAACATGGAAAACATGAAGAATGAACATACTGAAGAAAACAAAAATACAATAACAGACGTGAATAATTTCAGCCAATGAATAAAAAAATAATTTTTGGAATCATTTCTCGTTAGGAGAAGAACACAAAATATGTCGGTATTAACTGGCTGAAAAGACTTCTAGTTTTGTTTTTTTGCTTTCTTCACTTTTTTCATTCTTTCGTTTTAAACATGGAAAACATGAAGAATGAACATACTGAAGAAAACAAAAATACAATAACAGACGTGAATAATTTTCAACCAGTGAATAAACAAATAATTTTTGGAATCGTTTCTCATTAGGAGAAGAAACAAAGTGTGTCGGTATTAACTGGCTGAAAAAGCATTCTAGTTTGTTTTTTTGCTTTCTTCACTTTTTTCATCTTTCGTTTAAACATGGAAAACATGAAGAATGAACATGCTGAAGAAAACAAAAATACAATAACAGACGTGAATAATTTTCAGCCAGTGAATAAAAAAATAATTTTTGGAATCATTTCTCATTAGGAGTAGAAACAAAATTGTCGGTATTAACTGGCTGAAAAGCCTTCTAGTTTGTTTTTTGCTTTCTTCACTTTTTTCATTCTTTGTTTTTAAACATGGAAAACATGAAGAATGAACATACTGAAGAAAACAAAAATACAATAACAGACGTGAATAATTTCAACCAGTGAATAAACAAATAATTTTTGGAATCGTTTCTCATTAGGAGAAGAAAACAAAATGTGTCGGTATTAACTGGCTGGAAAGCATTCTAGTTTGTTTTTGCTTTCTTCACTTTTTTCATGCTTCGTTTTAAACATGGAAAACATGAGGAATGAACATACTGAAGAAAACAAAATACAATAACAGACGTGAATAATTTCAGCCAGTGAATAAAAAAGTAATTTTTTTGGAATCATTTCTCATTAGGAGAAGAAAAAAAATGTGTCGGTATTAACTGGCTGAAAAGCATTCTAGTTTGTTTTTTGCTTTCTTCACTTTTTTCATTCTTCGTTTTAAACATGAAAAACATGAAGAATGACATACTGAAGAAAACAAAAAGACAATAACAGACGAGAATAATTTCCAGCCAGTGAATAAACAAATAATTTTTGGAATCGTTTCTCATTAGGAGAAGAAACAAATGTGTCGTATTAACTGGCTGAAAAGCATTCTAGTTTGCTTTTGCTTTCTTCCTTTTTTCATTCTTCGTTTTAAACATGGAAAACATGAATAATGAACATACTGAAGAAAACAAAAATACAATAACATACGTGAATAATTTTCAGCCAGTGAATAAAAAAATAATTTTTGGAATCGTTTCTCATTAGGAGAAGAAACAAAATGTTTCGGTATTAACTGGCTGAAAACCATTCTAGTTTGTTTTTGCTTTCTTCACTTTTTTCATTCTTCGTTTTAAACATGGAAAATATGAAGAATGAACATACTGAAGAAAACAAAAATACAATAACAGACGTGAATAATTTTCAACCAGTGAATAAACAAATAATTTTTGGAATCGTTTCTCATTAGGAAAGAAACAAAATGTGTCGGTATTAACTGGCTGAAAAGTATTCTAGATAGTTTTTGCTTTCTTCACTTTTTTTTGCATTCTTCGTTTTAAACATGGAAAACATGAAGAATGAACATACTGAAGAAAACAAAAATACAATAAGAGACGTGAATAATTTTCAGCCAGTGAATAAAAAAATAATTTTTGGAATCATTTTCTCATTAGGAGAAGAAACAAAATGTGTCGGTATTAACTGGCTGAAAAGCATTCTAGTTTGTTTTCTTCTTTCTTTACTTTTTTCATTCTTCGTTTTAAACATGGAAAACATGAAGAATTAACATACTGAAGAAAACAAAAAGACAATAACAGACGTGAATAATTTCAGCCAGTGAATAAAAAAATAATTTTTGAATCATTTCTCATTAGGAGAAGAAAAAAAAAATGGTGTCGGTATTAACTGGCTGAAAAGCATTCTAGTTTGGTTTTTGCTTTCTTCACTTTTTTCAGTCTTTGTTTTAAACATGGAAAACATGAAGAATAAACATACTGAAGAAAACAAAAATACAATAACAGACGTGAATAATTTTCAACCAGTGAATAAACAAATAATTTTGGAATCGTTTCTCATTAGGAGAAGAAAAAAAAAATGTGTCGGTATTAACTGGCTGGAAAGCATTCTAGTTTGTTTTTGCTTTCTTCACTTTTTTCATTCTTCGTTTAAACATGGAAAACATGAAGAATGAACATACTGAAGAAAACAAAAATACAATAACAGACGTGAATAATTTTCAGCCAGTGAATAAAAAAATAATTTTTGGAATCATTTCTCATTAGGAGAAGAAAAAAAATGTGTCGGTATTAACTGCTGAAAAGCATTCTAGTTTGTTTTTGCTTTCTTCACTTTTTTCATTCTTCGTTTTAAACATGGAAAACATGAAGAATGAACATACTGAAGAAAACAAAAAGACAATAACAGACGAGAATAATTTCCAGCCAGTGAATAAACAAATAATTTTTGGAATCGTTTCTCATTAGGAGAAGAAACAAAATGTGTCGGTATTAACTGGCTGAAAAGCATTCTAGTTTGCTTTTGCTTTTCTTCACTTTTTTCATTCTTCGTTTTAAACATGGAAAACATGAATAATGAACATACTGAAGAAAACAAAATACAATAACATACGTGAAATAATTTCAGCCAGTGAATAAAAAAATAATTTTTGGAATCGTTTCTCATTAGGAGAAGAAACAAAATGTTTCGGTATTAACTGCTGAAAAGCATTCTAGTTTGTTTTTGCTTTCTTCACTTTTTTCATTCTTCGTTTTAAACATGGAAAATATGAAGAATGAACATACTGAAAGAAAACAAAAATACAATAACATACGTGAATAATTTTCAACCAGTGAATAAACAAATAATTTTTTGGAATCGTTTT